>JAGDQP010069003.1:0-10944 GCA_022664845.1 Lepisma saccharinum
ATTGCTCAATATAAAAATATAATTCAGAAAATTAAATCAAAGAATTGCAGGCATGTAGTTTTCGTACACTACAACTCAGAAGCATTAACGGTACAGTAACCATTGGGACTAATTTAATTGTTAGAGTTTGAGGTAGAGTAAACTTGGCCTCCACACATTTTTGCTTCTAGCTACTGCACCAATGAAGCATTAACGTTGGTAGCTATGCACTTTGAAGCACTAACCCTGTACTAATCATTGACACTAATTTCGCCATCAGTGCTCCAAGTGGAATCATAGATCACGGACAAACGTGAGTGTCATAAGAATCTACGTGCACTAACGATAAAGTAACAATCCAATATATTTGTATGTAAGCTGACACAATATTTTTTGGTGAGAACTCTGTCAATTTTCTCCAAATATTTCAGTGAAGAATCGAACACTAACGTTCGTCTGCTAAAGATGAGCTTACGAACCAATATGTTTGGATCCGAAAGGGTCAAATTTCTCTGTGGGTGGGGCTAATTTGAAGTGAAGTCAACCCTACTCGTAGTTTATTCATTATAACTTGATTAAGAATGAAGCACTAACGTAAGTGGCATTTGCATTAACAATGCGCAACCGATTCAATAAATCTGGTCTTGGATTCTTAAAAGTATCTTATTAGGTAAGATCCCACACATATTTCTTCTCTGATTCTCGCATAAAAATTGAGTGTTCACGTTAGTGTCATATGCACTAACATGCACTAATGATACATCTGCCAACCAATGCGATTGTGTCGCGGTGTGTCTCAAATATCTTTGTAAATTGGGCTATCTTGACACTGAGTTTCCTAACTCACAATTTCTTTCTATATTTCGCTTAAAAATGGAGTACTAAAGTTAGTACTAATCATTAGTTCGGGTCTGAAAGGGTCTTAAAAAAATTTGTGTAGTCGTCTCCATCCACAGTTTATTCCTTATATCTCGTTTAAGACTGGGCCACTAAAGTTAGTGTCATATGTTTCGTTCCGAATGGCTCTCAATATCTCTGTGGACCAATTAATTTTTTTTCCTTAAGAATAGAACACTAACGTGCGGTCATGATCTTATTCATATAAGTCCACATAGGGCTAAAATTTCTTTCTGTCTGAGGCAAATTGACGTGAAACTGCGAGAGATTTATTTGCGAGAGCTTTACAGAGTCATTTGACGTCACGTGAACTACCTACGCAGTTTGTTACTTCTCTCTCGGATCGCATTAGAGCATTAACGTTGGGTACCTAGCACTAACGTGCACCAACGATGAACTAATAAACACATATATTTTAACGCTCGAAAGCTTTACGAAAATTTATGGAGGCCAACTTTACGTCAAGTTGGCCACCTCCAAAGTTTAGTAGCTAGCACTAACAATGCACTAATGAACCCACATGGTTTAACTGTCGAAAGTTTTACGGAAGGTTATGGGAGGGTTAAGCTGACGTCAAGTTGGCCTCCCATAGTTTTTGTCTTTCCTCTTTGTTTCCATTGGAGCATTAATGTTAGTGTCATATCCACTAACGTGCACTACCGATCTTGTGCATAAGGTCCGCATTAGTAAAATTTCTTTCTGGGCGAGACCAAATTGAGGTCAAGTTGGTCCCACAAATGTATTTTTCTTAATTTTCCCTAAATAATGGAGCACAAATGTTAGAGTCATGTACACTAATGTGCACTAATAATCCACTAACGATGCGCTAACGAACATATATGGATTTATTCGCAAGGTTCTTACGGAAGACTATGGAAACGGCAAATTTGACGTGAACTTTACTACGTACACAGTTTTTTACTTCTCTCTCGGGTCACATTAGAGCACCAATGTTTGGTAGCTAGCACTAACGTGCCCACATGGTTTAACTGGCGAAAGCTGTAGGGAGGGTTATGGGGAGCCAAATTGACGTCAAGTTGGCCACCCCTACAGTTTTTGTCTTCTTTCTTTGTTCCCATTGGAGCACTAACGTTAGTGTAATGTGCACTAACGATGCACTGACTATGCACTAGTGATCTCGTAGAATTAGGCCTGTATGGGCATACAATTTATTTTTTGATTAGACCAAATTGACGTCAAGTTGGTCCCATCCATATTTTTTTCTAATTTTCGTTTTAGAATGGAGCACTAATGCTAATCTGTTGTGCGCAAGCGGGGCACTAACGATCGTATATGGTTTTATTCGGAAGAACTTTAAGGGGACTACGGGAGTGGCCAATTTCACGTCAAGTTGATTTCCTACGCAGATTTTACCTCTTTCTTGGCTCGCATTAGAGTACTAATTTTGGTTAGCTGCACTCATGTCCACTAATGATGCAATAATGAAATCACATGGCTTAACTGGCGCGAGTTTCGCGGAATGTAATGGGAAGCAAAATTGACGTCAAGATGGCCGTCCCACATGTTTTGTCTTCTCTCTGTCTTTATTCGCATTGGAGCACTAACGTTAGTGACTTCCTTCCCAGCCAGAGGAAATAATGTATTGGACCATTTCCGAGTTTTCCTCGTACTACGAAGACACAAAGGTTCTTTGCAGTGTTGCCAAATTAATAATTTTATCACTAAAAATAATAATTGATAGTTACTAAAATTAATGACAGTTTTACAGCATTGTCTACATATTGTGTATACTCTAGCGATCAAAACACTATGCAAAAAATAGAATTCTTAACTTTTTAATTGTTTAGTTTTTATTTTTTACATTTGGCAACGCTGATTATATGAGCACGTGGCCAGAAGTGTTTCTATGCTGCAATGGGGGAAATGCGAGCGAATGCTGGAATAGTATCTTATATTATAGACCAAAGTCGCTTTCATTTTACTTCTCGCTTGTAAAGAAAAATTAATTTTATTTCTGATATATATTTGCACATTGCAGGATTACTTCATTTATATTCCAGAGAGAGCAAGATACAATTATTTTATATACCAATTTGTTCAGCAGAGGATTGTTTTTCAGCAGTGCTCTTCTTATGTGTGCTGTACTTAGCATCTCAACAAAAGCAAGTTAGTGCAAAAACGGGGAAATCAGTTTGAACTGAAATCTAGTATGTACTACCATTTCTTCTACATTTAATACATAACAAGTGCTCTTCTTGTATGCAACGAAACAAATTTCAAGTATTAAGCGTTTCAACGGAAGTTAGTGAAAAAAGAAAACATTAGCATTGCATATAAGGATGTGACTTTATGGCTTTATATATACACTCCTTTGTATATTACATTAAAACAAATGACTTTTATAAAGATATGCATGAATTAATAGATAATTTTGACACCTCTAATTACCAATAGCCTAATGAATATCAGATTCCTGCAAAGAATAAGATGCAATTAGGTAAGATGAAAGATAAGTATAAAGGCGTTCCAATTAGTGAGTTTGTTAGTTTGCGTGCCAAAATGTATGCGATACATGATGTAAATATTGAAACTAGAAAGAGAATTAAGGATGTACGAAAATATGGTGTTGAACAAGCTATTTCATTTGATGATTTTAAGAACTGTTAATTTTCAGAAGAGATGCAAACGAGAGAACAACGATAAATCCGATCAGAGAAACGCGAAATTTATACTAAAAAGGTAAATGAAGTATCCATTGATTCTCATGATTATAAGCGGTGTATTTTAGATTGTAAGATACATCAACTACCCTGGAGTCATTATCGATTAGTCGATGGTACAGTATGCGATCATTGCTCATAATTTTTTATTTTAAGGTTTCTCTGATCTGATTTGTTTCTCCTTTAATGTTAATATAAGCTTTTAGGTCTTGTATATATATTTATATTGTATTATACTTCATGTTATTCATTAACTTATTGAGATCTTTCTCAAACTTTTGTACATGTATTTGTATGTTATTCCATGTTGGTGGTGATGGTTTTAATGAAAATTGTCATGAAAAAAAGCTTCAACCATGACAATGTATTTAACCACCACGACCTTATTACTGAAGATCGATAGTTAAATTAACTCCCGATCCCTTGGCATACACACGTGTTATTAAGTTTCTTTCCTGGTGCAAATGTTTAATGTAACAATAAAAACTTTTTGGTTACTTTATATTATATATAGTTCATTTTAACATGCCAACAGATTTATTAGGATACCCGTGATATAAGTCGCATGAAGTATTATCAGATGCTCTTTCAGATATTAATAAAAATCAATTAACAGTACTGGATCAAAGAATTAAAGTAATAAAGGGTGAAATCAATGCACTACGAAATATGTTGTCTTCAAATATTGAAACAGAAATCACACAAGCAAAGCAACATATACTCGATTTCATCAAAAGCTTGATAATGAGTAGAAAAGTGTTATTCTTATGTATTCACAGCTGGTAAATAAAAATGATTTGACTTAAGTTCATAATATCATAACAACAATACAAAATAAAGTAACACTAATAAAGAATCAATTCATTTCCAATACTGTTGCACAATATTTATTTAATGATCTGAAAACAAAGCTTACGGAGCTACAAAATACATTTAAAAATCTACAAACAGCTGTGAACACATTAGAAAATGCTCTTCAGAATAATCCTTCCCAAAAAGATCTTCAAACGATGCAAGAAGTTATTTCCAAACTTCAAAATGAACTTAAAACTATTACTGATGAGTCAAATAAACTCCGTGACGATCTAACAAACCTACCCGTTTACAAGGATGTATCGGAAATTAGTAGAAATCTTGGTGAATTTCAAGCAATAATTAATAATATATCAGAACTCACAAATATTGAAATTGAACAAAAGAATCTACGGGGCGTTGTAAATAATTTTCCTACCGAGTTAACTAGTTTACGTGAAGCACTTGCAAAGTTAAATAAGAAGTTAGAGGGCTTTAATCTTCCTACAGATTTAATTAATCTTCAGCATGTTGTGAGCACTATTCAAAGTGATTTAATAGAGATACAAAAGAACACACCGAAGAAACCTGATATCGAGAGTATACGTAAGTCTTGAAGTGAATTAGCTACAAATCAAAATCAAAATGAAATAAAATCAAAATTAAGTTATCTCTAAGAAACAATTAACACACTTCCAATTTCGCAAGAACTGGAAACAATAAAAAATACAATAAGTACTGTTCAAACTGTAATCGAAACAACAGAGAACCTCCCTGAAGTGATAGATAATATTAAGGTACAATTGCAAAACCTTGAAACTGGTATACTATTCCTTCCAACGTTAGAAGATCTTTCCGGTATACAAGAAGAGTTGACGAGCATTCAAACTGAAGTTAAAAAAGCTATACAAGAACATTCAAAATTCATTTCTGTTCATGGTGTTTATGAAATAGTTAGTGGGTTAAAGGATATGTTGAAAGGTTTAGAGGATACTACACTAACATATAACACTCTCATTGCTGATATTCATAAACAGATTAGGGATCTAGATAGCCCTAATGCCTACAGTGACTCAGCTTTGGGATGTGCAAGATAGTACTAAAATTTTATAACTATAACAGACTTAAATCCTAATAACGATAAGATTAAGGATGATGTTGTTGCAAAAGTTAAATAACCTAGTAAATACATTGAAAAGCTATGTGTATAGGGCTATATATTCTAAATCTAATGAATTGTTAACATCAATACATAATTTACGTAGTGTTGAGTTCTTTGAAATATATTCAATAGCTAATAAAAAATGATTTTGCACGTGGCAATGTTAGTGGTAAAGTATATCTCTTTGATATAAGTTTGAAAGAGGCTTCACACGCGATTGGAGCACAGAAATATTTCAAATAGATACGGTTTTAAGACTGATCCACCTACATATGATTTAAAAGATGAGCGCAATGAGATTATTAAGAACTAATGAAGACCAAACACCCACATGTATACTTAATTGAAAAGGTTATAAATAGAATTAAAACCAAGACATATGTTAAATGGTTAGGTTTATTTTCAGACCATAATTCTTGTATAGAATTCAAAGCTATAATCTAAATAGTTTAAAATGTGGTATGTTAATAAACGACTTTCGGTACCTCATAATTATGATAAGTTGAATGGTGAACTTCTTCCTAATAACATTCGTTGCTTAATAATGGGTACATCAGGTTGTGGAAAAACAACATTATTCATTGATAACTTTATTCTAGCTCCAAATTGGCTTTACTGGGAAGGCAGAGACTTATACGTATTCTCTAAAAGATTAGAACAAGCCAAGTATCAACAACAGCAACACATTTATAATAATATACAAGATAGGTTCCATTATCAATTGACTACATTCAAACCTTCTGTTATAAAGTTAGATGATTGCAAGCAATGGTTATATTTGATGATTATATATTAGATGATCTGAACGAGGTACGGAACTACTTCACACAGGGTAGACATAAAGGAATGGATTGCTTTTACTTAGCACAAACATATAGTAAAATGCCGAAACAACTTATTAGAGATAATGCAAATTTCTTATGTATATTTCGTCAAGATAACACGAACTTAAAACATATTTATAATGAGTTTATTGTTGGTGATATGTCATATAATAGATTTAAAGATATATGTTCAATACTATGAAAAGAGCCCTATGGCTTTATAACAATCGATATGACGAGAAAGTCGAACAATGGAACGTATAGAAACAAAATCGATCATTTCTTTATAATCGAGAGATCGTTTTATGATAATACAAATCGAATATCATTACGTTTAACGTTTAGCGATTAATTAATGTACGTATGTTATATGTATAATATAATGTGTATAATATAGTTTTTTATAACGTCAAAACGAAAATCAAATACTATTGAATTACAAAATGTCTTGGCTTAACGTTTCAAAGAATAGAAAAAAAGTCACCGTAGCTATTATGAATAGCAAAAACGTGAAGAGAAACCATTGATTGAGGCGATTGAGAGCTTAGGATAAGAAATTGAAGGAGTAACCGATGACAATAGAAATCTAATTACAGAACTTATACCTTAGCACAACAAAATATAAATAAATAATTATTCACCGACACCATCAGAAACCTCATTTGAGAAACAGTTATTTGCTTCGCCTAAGGCGCTGCCTGAGACTTAATAAACGAAATATGATGATGATGATGATGATAAAGAAATTCATTTAGGTCCGTCCATTAGCGAGTCAATACTCGAGTACTAACAGATCTGATAAAGATGAAGCGTTTAGTTTATATTCAATTGATATAGATGGAGTAGTGCAGTGGAAGATTGGAAGTTATAATCTTTTCTTTGATAATGATGATTTAATTATATATAGTAAGAGTAAGATCGCACATGATCCATCGACTCCGATCTATGAAAAATTTAAAGGAACAGAAGGTTTATGGGAGTTAATAGCTCGTAAGCAACCGGAAGTTTTCACTATTGAAGATATATAAATTTAAAAATGACGAATGCAATATATCAAAATCATGATCCATCAGAGAATAGAGTGAAATCAAGCTCCAGTGATAAGTATATTACGTTAATTAAATCTATTTGGCTTTAATTGAAAACCAAAGGTGAGGGTTTGAAAGAAAGGAAGCAAAGGAATCGAATTAAGCGGTATACGAACATGCCGCAACAGTTTATTTGGAGGAATGATGTTAGAAAGTTAGTAGATAGATTATTAGTTATAGCAGGTGAAGAAGCAGCAGGGAATAAGAACTTTTATAATGAGAAAGTGGATATAATGAGTATGATTTGTCTCGTTTATTTAATTTTATTGTTTCAAACCCAAAGGGATTAGATTACCTCATAAAAATCATTCATATACTTCCACCAACATTTTGGCAAACCATTGAAGGTAAGGGTTTAGTGAACGATATTATAAATAAATTCCCCTTTGAACTATACCTCCCCGGCTATGAGTTCTGTGGTCCTGGTACACGTTTAGATGAAAGATTAGCGAGAGGTGATCGAGATATAAATAGATTAGATCAACCATGTCTAGAGCATGATATCGCTTATAAGAACATAAAAGATCTAACAGATAGGCATAGAGCTGATCAAGACTTAGAGTTTAAAGCCTTTAATAGAGTTGTTAGCAAAAATTCTGGTTTAGGTGAAAAGTTAGCTTTATTGGGAATAGCAATGACGAAGAATACAAAACGAAAAATGGGCTGGGGTTATAATAGTTGCAGAGTTTGCATTCTTTTTTAATATATAATATAGTTTTTGTTTATAATGAAGGCAATTTCATATTCCATCTCATGAATTGAAGACATTAAACATTAATGACATTTTGAATAAAATACAACTTGCAAACAAGCAAAGATGTTTGAAGAAGGGTCAAAATATGGGTCTAACATCAAGTCTAGCGCAGTTAAAGAAACTTCGTAATCAACCAAAAACAGGTGGGTTTATATTTACAATTCCTGCGATTCTTGCTGCATTGGGAGCTGTTGGTAGTTTTGCAGGTGGTACAGCAGCTATAGCTAAAGCAGTAATACATGCAAAGAAGACTAAACAAGAGCTAGAACAACAAAGACGACACAATGAAGTTTTGGAATCATCAATCCTAGCTAGAGGTAAAGGTCTGAAAAGAAAACAGAGAAAAAAAGAAGCTACTGGTAAAAAAGGCGCTCACCAATTATGATATCGAACGTATAGCTAAGGAATTAAATATAAAACACTTTACAGGTGTATACATGTCGGTTAGTCTTTCATCTACACCACCCTTCAGACAAGAATGTGCTGTTGTTAACTTAGATAAATCAATTAACTGGAACGCATTGGATATGTTATTGGTATGATAATAATAAGGCATTCGTATTCGATTCATTTGGTGGAGTACCTTCCAAGTCTTTGATTGATTATTATAGACCCAGAATTACAAAAACTGATTATAATAGTGATGAAATTCAACATCTTGATGGTGTGATTTGTGGTCAGTTATGTATTAAACTATGAAAGCTCTTATCTGATGGTTATAACTTTCGACAAGCCATTTGAAAGATTAAAAGATGATTACTTAATGAATGCTGGTTGAGAGTATTAAATAGTCTACTGTTTAAGACCATTGTATTGCATCTGTCAGAGACTACACCAAAGCTTCGATTAAATCTTCATAATGAGATTGATAATCAAAACTATAATTTAAAGGTAGCACTGATTGGTTTCTATAGCATGTATCTAATACCAAATGTAGCCAAAAATAATTATATCTACTTCTATAAAGGAGAAAAACAAAGTATACCACCAGGGTTGTATAATGCATCAGCATTAGAAACAACAGTACCAAAAGAAGTGCTTCTTAATGAAAATAATGTAATGCATTGCATGGAAGATACACCATTTTCACAAAGCTTTAATGTTGGAAATATTGGTAAGTTGTTAGGGTTCAAAAATAATACCGATCTCAAATCAGAAGAGACTCATGTGGGACAGTTTCTTCCCAAGTTCTTAAGTATTGAAACATTTAATATATACGGTAACCTAGCAAAAGGTATGATTATAGAAGATGGAGAATATAAACATAAAGAAACAAACATTATATTTACATTTAAACCATTAACAGAGTTCTTAGAACCGATTGCTTATGAACCACAATATCCATTATTCTAACCTCTTCAACAGTCATGTACGCTCTATAGAGATAAGTGTTACTAATGAATGACATGAAGTAGTTAGTTTTGGTGGTGCAATAACAAGCGCGATTCTTATGGTCAAAGATGATTCGTAAAAAATATACAATATAGTTTAATTTGATTAATGATAGAGTTTATTGAGAGCTATGAGTATCAATCGTTCCAATGAATCGCTGTACATTAAATAATTTAAATGAACCAAATAAGGATATTAAACTAGATATAGACGTTGGTGATGGTTTTGTGCACCCGCATTACTCTGATCTATATATAAAGTTTGAAGTTATTGGCAGGGATGCTGGAGGAACCTTTACAGCGTGATCAAATATTAAGTTAATAGATAATTTTGTTCCATATTTATTTTCTCAGGTAGAGATAAGAAAGCACGGCACTGTTATTGATATAATCGATTATCCGGACATCACATCAACTGCTATTGCTACATGTCGATACTCAAAGCCTGAACTTGAATATTATAAGTCAGGTGGATTAATTAGTGATGGAAAGCTTCCTCGGAAAGAAAACACAGTGTTGTTCGCTTTGCGGCTACTGTTCGGTTTCTTTAGTGACTATAAAGACATTATGTGTAAAGGTGGTTTGTGAATAACATTTAAGAGGAATTGAAATAATAATGTTTTATTTTATCGGTGCAAAATAAAGAAAGCGGATGGTACTTTAGATGATAGTACACTAGCTCATGCGGGTAAACTTATCACTTCAATGGAACTGAGAATGTCAATTGTTGAATATGAAAAGAGTTAGGCGATTAAACTAAAAGCTGATATACTTCGAAAGCCCCAAATACCAATTCAGTTTCATACATACCAAAGCATTCAACGACATGTATCTGGTTCTTATTTCGAGTTTGATGTAACAGCACAGTTCAATTCATTACAGTTTGATATGCCAGATTTCGTAATTGTTCTCTTTCAAACTAGTCGCGATGATGATACACAACAAAAGGATGCAAGTAAGTTTGATCAATGCAAAGTTAAAAATATTTATTTAAAGAATAGTCGTAATGAAACTCTCCCTCCGGAGAACTTAAATCTAGGTATCACAAAGACTGATTATCTTAAAATGTATGATAGCTATACGGCCTATAAGCGTGTGACTAAATATGTACTGATATGTTTTATTCACCAACAGAGTTCATAGAGAATCGGCCCATGTATGTTATTAATACAAGCAAAAGAAAAAAAGTAGTAGTGAAAGAACGAATGAATGAAAGAACGAATATTAAAATTATAGTGGACTTTCAAGAAGCAGTTCACCTTTTACACTCTGATACTAGTAGCTCAAACCTCGTATGTTTATGTCGTGAAGAATGAAAGAGTATTGTAGCAATTTTAACGAAATAAGAACCAGAAGGTGAACAAGGAACGAAATAA
>JAGDQP010069005.1:0-10944 GCA_022664845.1 Lepisma saccharinum
GTCATGTAACATACCAATCTCAACTAGAATTTTACAAGAAATA
Organism: Lepisma saccharinum; assembly: GCA_022664845.1. Classification (NCBI taxonomy): domain Eukaryota; kingdom Metazoa; phylum Arthropoda; class Insecta; order Zygentoma; family Lepismatidae; genus Lepisma; species Lepisma saccharinum. The sequence goes on from JAGDQP010069005.1 coordinate 44, forward strand.
CATTGGTGAAGTCAGTTTTGCCATAAATTTGTGGATAATGAGATGTGACATTAGTATGTGTTGAAAAGCCCAGAAATACTGTTATGTTTTAAAAAAAATAATGCAAGGAATGAAAACCCAGTGCACAAGTAATGAGTACTGTGTAGATGGTTCCTAATTACTTGCATTGGGTTTTCATTCCTTGCATTATTGAACTACTTTTCACTGAACTACGCATACTAATGTCACATCTCATTGTCTTTCTCAAAAATAAATTTAAGGCAAAACTTACTTCACCCATGTATTCCTGGTAAAAATTCTAGCCCAGATTAATTTGTTATATGACCCCCTTCCTATTAAAAATCTAGCAATATTCAAAATGACCGCCATGGTGAACGTACCCCCTACAAGATAGCTCATTTAGCTAATATCCAGTAATGTCTAACGAAAAACGCTTTGAAGCATCGATAGGTTTACTTGTGAGAACAAGAATGATCAGAGAGAGAATGTAGTCAGAATGTAAATGCGCATAGAAATGAATGTATTTTTTTTTTAAATCCATCAAATTCTTGTAGATATAAATGAATCTAACCTAATTTAAATTAAATTGATACTGGTACATACCTTTACATTTTACATTAGAATGATCTATTGATACTACTACTACTACTACTATTAGTACTACTACTACTACTACTACAATAATAATAATATTTCAATTAAATGACAAAAATACTAAAAAAGCTATATTGCAAGGGTTTTAAGCTTACAGAAAAAATAAAGAGTACAGGGGAAAAACAATCAAAGTCAGGTGTTGAAAGTTGTGAGAAAACATACATTTTAATGTAATAAGCACTTTGAATTTAAAATTTTATTTTTGGCCTTTATGCACTTTGATGTAGGTCGATAATGTGCTAGAGGAACAAAAATAAATTTTAATTCAAATCCTTATACCTTACAATGTATGTTGTCTCAGAACTGTTAAAACGAGATTTTGATTGTTCCCCCCCCCCCTGTACTCTTCATATGTTCTGAAACTAACATTTTAAATAACAAAAGTTAATGATATTCTATCAAATATCTACTTATTCCAACCCACGATTAAAACTTCCTACTAATTTACCTAACAAAGAGGTTTTTGTGTTTTGGTACCTAAAAGTAAATTGTTCTTCATTGTTCTATACATTGCACGATAACTTCATTAATATTTATTGTGAGTTTATGTTATTCCCTAAGTTTTGCTAAAGAAATAAATTGTTATTCTATTTTCTATTGTGTGATAATGATTCTGGTTAAAAGACTACAATTAATTTTAATAATATTGGCAAGGTTTCAGATGAGCCTATATTATGGTCCTATGAATATTTCTAAATTTTCTGACATTTTGTTAAAGAGATGTCTAGACAAAATTACTCAGATTATTCTAGTCTTGGGTTAATAACAGCTTAGTAAAACTAAAGTAATATAACCAAGCAAATAATAAGTTTGTAAATGATATCCATGATCGTTGTTAGTTTTTAATAACATATTTCATTGTATATCAAATTTCTACAAAGGCCATGTTATCACCTAAAGTACAGTTGGTAACTACATGATGTAATCTCTTAGTACATCCCGCCTGTTTGGTCATGATTTATGTCCATTGCTCAATGAAGTGCTCAGCAAAATGTTTAATCTAAAGCTTGATGGAGAATTTCACAGTTTTTATTATTAGTCACTTGCTTAAATAAATTAAGTTCGTCCAAATGAGTAGTATTTCATCAATGTTACGTTCCTGATTAGAATTACTAAACACAGCGAATAGTAAAGATCTCAGTGATCAGTCCTAAGGAAGGCCTTTAACGCTATAACATGCTTAGATACAGAATAATTAATCTTTTATCTATGAATACTACAAATAATTAAGAAAACTTTTCCATTGTAAGAGAAACTCTGGGGACAATCTGAAACCCTAATTTATTTTTCAATTCACAATAGGATATTAAATATGCTTTAATTAATGATAATGCATTTTTTGTCTTTCTCATTTCCTTTCTTTCTTTCTTTCTTTCTTTCTTTCTTTCTTTCTTTCTTTCTTTATTTATTTATTTATTTATTTATTTATTTATTTATTTCCCTCTCTTTCTTTCTTCTTCTTTCTCTTTCTATTTCTTTATCTATTTCTTTCTTCCTCTCTTTTTCTTTCTTTCTTTATCTCTTTCTTTCTTTCTTTATCTCTTTCTTACTTTCTCTTTCTTTCCCTCTTTCTCTGTATTTATCTATCTATCTTTATCTTTCTTTCTCTTTCTCTCTCTTTCTTTTTATGTCTTTCTTTTTTCTTTCTTCCTCTTTCTTTTTTCTCTCTAATTCTCTTTCTTTCTCCTTCTCTATTTTCTCCTTCTCTTTATCCCTATCTCTCTCTTTCTCTTTATTTCTTTCTCTTTATTTCTATCTCTATCTTTCTCTTTCTCTCTCTTTCTCTTTCTCTTTCTTTCTTCCTCTTTACTTATTTCTATTTCTTTATCTCTCTCTCTCTTTCTTTCTTTCTTCCTTCTCCTCCCAATCTGTGTGTCAATGTGCTATTCTTCTTTATTTTTCTTCCTTTCCTTCCTACGCCTTCTCCTTATTATGCAAGTAGTCTTTTCACCTGCTTTGAAGATAATTTTATTATCTTTCCTTTTTCTTTATTGAAGTTACATTACTCTTTGTTATTATTCATTTCCACTTATTCATTTTCTCCTCGATCTTTTACTCAATCTTGCAGTTATTTTCTATTAAAATATTCCAATTATTTTTGTTTATCTACGTCATGTCTGTTCTTAAGGTTCATTTTTCTTCTTTTTCATTCAATAACTCTGTTTTGTTTGTGGCACCTTCTTATCGCCGTTCCCCATTTTATTTTATTTTTTATGTTTATGTTACTTATGCCATTCCCTAGTTTCTTTACCGCTCTACGTTATCTTTCTTCTCCTTATTCACTTTTCTCTTGCTTTAGTTATATTCTTTTCTTTTTACATTCTGTACTTTTTACTTTTCCATCCACATTATTTCTTTTGCTTCCATGATTTCCTGTAGTTCTCTTTGTCCATCCTCTCTACGGATGTGTGTGCTACTGTTTCCATAACGATCGAGGTAAAAAGTTGATGCTAAAAATAAAAACCAAAATAGAGAGGAAACAAATTAACTCAAAACAACACATGACTAACTCTTCCCACTTTCCCATCCTGATTAATAAAACTCAATCATATTGAACAAATGAACACAAAACAGAAATTCCCAACTAATGCAATTTCACCTGTGACTGCACTTTTAATACACGGTCATATAATAAAGTTATATTAGCGTTAATCGCTTGTATAGCAGACGAATTCATTCTATCATCAATTGTAATCAAAAAAGTGACTAAAATTTAATTTTACGGTTACTGTAAGTCCATAACTCTGCAAAAACAAATGAATGAATCGTATTCAACACAATGCCTAATGAAGGAAAAATTGCTTTTACGTGTTTTTGGCTGGTTACATTGAGAGTAGTTTAATAGTATTATTTGAGCATGGAGTGTGTAATGCTGGAGGCCTAGTAATAAAAGCGAAATGGTTTTCATTGCAGAATTAGAGAAGGTATTCGACTTTCGCTTTCGGTCATCATGACTAAGGGTTTCTTGTCCAAATGGTACCTTGAATGAGTCCTTGTCCTTTAACTTCTTCCTCGGTTACATACCGGTCTTCGGTCAGTATAGTGCTTCAAGTATTTGGGATAAATTATAAGTAAAGAGATGAAGTGTGTAAAAGATACAAGAGTGAGAATATTGATGACGGGAGAAGCAGTCACTGAGAATAACCTCTTCTGTCGATCAACAAATAAAGACTTAAGGAAAACATTGTTGAAATGTTCTGTCCCGTATATTATGTTAGCTGGAGAAGAAAGAGAGAATCTACGAATGAGTGAAGAAAGAAAATTACAACCCTTCGAAATGTAGATATGAAGCAGAATCGAAGTTGTACAGAGAAAGATGCGTAATGTAGTAGGCGCGAGGAAAACAATATAGTAGACAATAAAGAAGAGAAAAAAGAAAATGCTTAAGACAATAGCTGCATACTGATTATATACTAAATTATACAGTTGAATGTGTGGTTAAGGGATGGCACGGCACTTGTTAAACGTTACATGTTACATTCATGATTTTGTGTTACTGTGTGTCGGGAAACAAAACTATATAATGTACTAACGCAGCGATAAGACCGAAATATTTTTGATAGCAAAGAATAGAATAGTAGAACAAATTTTCTCAAAATATAGTAAAGAACGAAATCTTTAATTTAGTGAATAGCGACAGATTGTTATTATGGGAAATATAAATATCTACAGAACTGAAATAAGAACATGTAGTTTATTACAGTGTGTGGTGTAAGTCCCACTTAGGGTATTACTATGAACTTGAATTTATTTTAAGGCCCTTAGGCATCTGATGCTCAGGCCGGGATAGGGTGAGGGAGAGGAATGTGGAAGGTAGTCGGGCAGGGCCTATTTTGTAGGTACCAGGACATTTTGTCTGGTATGACTGAGGAAAATCCAGCAAAAAACCTTAGTCAGGATGGTCGGCCACTGGAAATGTCTGACTATGAGGTGAATAGGTCAGTGAGGATCTTCTATTGAGATTACCTAAGTGAACGTGAATGAAAATAGTAGTTCACGAGTCTTCAGAACCAGTAGATAATAAGCTAATCATTACGTTACAGTAATCGTAGTTTTTACTTCTCAACTTACTTTCAAGATCTTCTTATCTAAATATAATAATGTTAAATCCTCCTGAATAATTTATACATTGACATTGACAAGGCATTATACTTTCATACAGGCTAAAAGAAATCAGTTTTGACTCCTTAGGTCATGTCTCGTAAAGATCAAACACACAGAAAAGTAAATTTTATCCACATGGAAATGTTCTTACAAAACGACGCATTTCGCCTTAGCTGCTAGTCCACCAGCCACACACTGCAGACGCTCAAGGCTGCATAACATTGAAGGAAACGATTGACACTAAAGGAAATCAAAATTGTTTGCAAGTAGAGCTTGCGATAATTAGTTCAGCCTGAGCGTTAGATGCCTATAGGCCATAAATAAAATTCAAATTCAAATTTAAATTGTTATAATTAGTTATTTACCAAAATGACGGTGAATTTAACCGCAGGAAATGTTTTTTACAGTTAATTCGGGTAAGCGGATAAATATTTTGAGGTCAAAACATACAAACAGTAGCTGAAACTAATATGTTTTTTTTCTTTCTCTTTATTTCCGTTTGTCTTCGGAGATCCAATAGAAAAATTTACATTACAGCATCAGTTTTACAAATACTGTACACGACCATCCCTTTTCATTTTACCAACTAAGGATATTTAACATATCAGGATATTGTATGTATTAATGTGACATACGTAGCGATAGAATGGCCTCTCCATGAGTTTAATCAAGTTTCTACCTTGCTCTTTTATCTTCAGCCACATTTTCAGTTGTGTTTATGCTGTGAAATCTTATGCACCCGCTCGGTCCGTTTGTTGACAACTTTCAAGTCAGGAACTACTAAGACTAGGAAGGTACTGGAGGTGTCATTGGAACGGTCTCTGTGAGAGTAGCTCAAACCAGTATAGATGATACACATTGCAGATGCGGATGCAGAGATAGGGACGGTGACATACATACGGGGCAATTCATATTTTTGGAACTAGTATGGCTAGGAAAGTGGTTGAGGTGGCGTTGGGAAGGTCTCACCGCAATTTTTACAACGGAACGTTGATCATATAAATAGGACGCTCGCTGCTGAAGCCTAGCGGTAGCTTATATGCACAGTGCCCGGACTGGACTCCGTCTCATTTGTTTTCAATATATAACTTCTGTAAATAGTATCATAACTAGTTTTTATTCTGTTCATCTTCAGCAATGTTCTCGCTAAATGACTGATAACGATAATCATTCTGTAGTTAAGAAGTCTCGGGTTTGATCCCCCGCTGAAAACACATTTGGAGGTAATAGTTAGAAGTTTATGCAAATCTACAAATCGTTTTCTTTCGGGATTGACATCAACTTCTGAAATGAAAGGCAATGGCAAACTGGTATCTAGTCAATCATCTTTCCTTTAGATACTTGAATCAGAGACCCCAAAGAACACCAATGGGTACTCTAAGAACACCAAACACCACCGTCATTATTTGAAAATCACATTCCAGATTTTGTAGCGATAAATTAATATTCATACTATACGCTTTTGGAAATCATTTCATCTCAGTGAAAAATCAATCTTTTTTTTAAATCTACTTTCTTAAACTTGCAAATCCTAGAAAATTTATGTTCAATTTTATTTTCGTTATGTATTCTCCGGGGTTTAACGAAGCCTTGCGCATGAACGAGAACACGGGTGAAGAGAAAGTATCTTCAAATTTGAGTTCAGTGGCTATTTTCTTCTATTTCCAATCTGGCAAAGTCACAACTGTCTCTTATATTATTTTGACGCCGTGCGTACTCATTATATGAAGAGAATCTAACGCACAAAACGATAGCAAATAGAAACTAACTTGCAATCTAACTTCGGCACTTTTCATTTATATCGTCGTTTTTTGAACCTAACGAGGATATAATTCATCTATTGTGCACAGGGATAAACTGTTTCTTAAAATTTAGAAAAGAAAAAGTGCTTATCTGCGCACCGAGAAACAATTTTCTTGGAACTGAGATATGAGCATTGTCATTAATTTTAAAATGAGAGAATGCTAATTCGAAAAGAAGATTACTGATCTTATCTTTAAACTGGTATGTTGGTTCGGTTCCCGCACGACTTCTTCACTTTCATCCCCTTCCTATGTTAGTCTCCTCAAGGTTATCTCAAATCGGTTCACTTTTAGTGCCATGGTGGCCCAGTTTGGTCTGGAAAGAGGTGACTTGTTCCGAAGCTTTGATCGAATTTTGACTCAATTGATCCGATGACGATTTTGCACTATAATGAATAGTAGACACTGGAACTTCATTTTTGAAGTTTTCAAACAAAAACGAGGTCATGGTTGAAATAAAAAGTAGCTTAGTATCGGGTAACGCGTGTTTCTATTCAGTCCAGAAACTACTAACATCGCGATTAATATCAAGAAAATTGAAATTGAAAATATACAGAACGTTTATTCTGCCGGTAATAATTTACGGTTCCGAAAGTTGGAGTACGACCCTAGCAGATGAACATAAATTACGAGTGTTTGAAAATAAGGGTTTGAGAAAGATATCCGAAACGGGACGAGATGACTGGGGAATGGAGGAGACTGCATAATGAAGAACGTCACGGACTGTACTACTCACACGATGTTGTAAAAATAATGAAATCACGACGACTAAGGTGGGCAGGTCATGTAGCTCGGACGGGAGAAAAACGGAGATTATATCCCATCTTGATCGGAAGCCGGATGGAAAGATATCATTAGGAAGACCGAGACGTCGTTAGGAGGACAATATTACACGATTTTCCACGAGTTTCGTGGTGAAAACTAGCTTGAAGCTGCCCAGGATAGAATCTTATGCCGAACGTTTCTTACGGCGGCGATGAACTTGCGAGTTCCGTAATCCATAGAGTTGGTAATTTATATCCTATTTAATACATCAAACAGAAAATTATTTTAGAATATGCTCTCCCAGTGGGGTATCTGCTCACCATCGGGTGTAGGTTTTTTTTCGAAGACGCGACACTGTTTCTATGTTATTAATGGTATTATATGTTGTTATTATTGTTAGGAACTTCTGTGTCCTGGGGGGCAAAACCCCAGTCCTGCTCATTCCTGAAAGTAACACTACTGAAACGCAACTATGCATAATAAGGATAGATAAACGCTGCCTGGCCCTTTGGGTCACCGGTTCAGGCAGAGTCCCTAGCATAGACCTGCTGACCCGGTTCAACACTTGACCAGGTGACCTGTTTTATTTCTGGTTGTAAATCCATTACTTTAAAATAAACCAACAAAATGCTCACAATCAACCATCGACAAAGCTGGAAATCTAGAATTTAACTCATATTTTAGGAAAATCAATTTCACTCCACATCAGTATATATAATGAAGGTATGCGTGGTTTGTCTGTGCGTGCCGCCATAACTCCGCAACCCACCTCGCAGCCCCACGGGGGTTATATAATATGGTAGCCCTCTATTCCACCATCTATTAAGAAGGTTTCGGTTTGGAACTGCAGGGGTTGGGTTCGGAGATATGGGTGTGAAAAGAGGGCATCGCACTAATGAACTTCTTAGGGAAGTCAGTGAAGCATATGGAAATCGAGTGCCGAAGTGACTGAGGCTGGCCAGAATGCTCCTGAATTTTCTAGAAGGTTCCAGAATGTTCTAGAATGTTCCAGAATGTTCCAAGCGTAACTAGAATGTTGTAAAATGTTTTAAAATGTTGCAGAATGTTCCAGAAGGTTCGATAATGATCTAGAATTTTTGAGAATGCCGATAATGTTCTAGAATGTTCCAGGATCTTTGAGAATGTTCTAGAATGTCCCAGAAGGTTCTGAACCATCGAAGGGATTTCCTGTTCTAGAACATTCGAGAACGTTCAAAAATGTTCTAGAAACTGGAAACGGAAGTCCAGAATCTTCTGGAACATTCTCGAATGTTGCATTATCCTGTTGGGTGAGGATACGTTCCAGCTCAGAAATGTATATACATATAGGCGATGGCGAGACGCATGCGTCACTATACTTTCGGAAATCAATTAGAGCGGATCAATAGAAAAGTGAAAGTGAAATAAATTTCAGTGAACATTTTTAAACGTAGTAAGTGAAAGTGCAACATTCAATTCATCCCGCACCAACGGGCGGTTATATCGGCTAGTTAAATATAAATGAGTGAAGCGAAAGTGTCTTTTGGCCCTTCCCTCTTCTGGAATGTAACATTTACTAAAGCATATTCGGGGTATTTCATATTACAAGGCATCATTTTTTAAAAAAATACCTTATTCTATATGGAAGTCATTAATCGATCTGCTTTATCAGTTTAAACCATGAATGACCAATTTAACTGAGGTTCCAGAGAGAAAGAACCCATTGACAACACAAGGCTTGTTGATTTATGCCGAAAAGAAAACAAGAAACACTTTACGGTATATTTTATAGGCAAATAAAACTGTAATGTGATGAAATATAAGAGCGAAAATGCTTCCTTTACCATTTTGCTATTGAAGCAAGAAACAAGCGAATAGCGATAAAAAGAAAAAGTGCGACAAGTACATGATGTAATTTCCACGTCTCTGCGAAACGAAGAATAAAATAGTTGCAACGAATTTCGTTTTTTATGAGGTATATCTCGTATATACAAGTTACAGTAATAACGATGTGCTGTAAGTATAGAAGACAAGTTGAAAATGGTTTCTCGCTTATTGGGCTGGCTTTTTATATTTCTAGATAGAGAAAAAAAGAAACGAAATGTTTAACTAACAGAAAGTATTTATTCTGTACGCCGAGAAGGAAATTGAGAAAGGGAAAAATTCGTGTAGTATGAAATTGGAGTGGGAAGTCTAATTAATATATACATTCATACACGTATATAGAGTGTGTCTGTCTCTCTGTGTGTATGTGGCTATTTTACAAGTAGGATTGACGATGTAGTGGAGAGTGCGCAATTATTCTCTCTCTCTCTCTCTCTCTCTCTCTCTCTCTCGGAAGCGGTTTGTTTCACACGTGGGTACAAGCAAACCACTGCATTATAATCCAGCAACATTTCTTCTTGTTGGTTTCCTTTTGTTTTGCTTGCGTGTAACTTTTTATGGAACACATTTGCACACAAGTAAGACAGCGTGGAACATAAAATAAAAAGATATATATTATCTCTACTTCTCTCTCTCTTTCTCCATAGAGGTAGAAAAATGCGAGGGAGGAACCAATTTAAAAGAAGGCGTTGCAATGAGAATGAAATATGAATGCATTACGTAATTTTCTAAAAGAAAGCATTTGAAAATTATGTTTTATATTTATTTCCATGAAAGTTATGAAATAAAAGTTTTGTTGAAAACCATGTTATTTAGTAAGTCCTAATCCATGCCTGCCTCTTACATTTTAATACAATTTTAATCTTTAGCAGAAAGTCCTGTGAAACCTTATACAATCAATCTGATTATCCGTGTTGCGACTCAGGGACTACTAGAGCTAGAAAAGTGGTTGAGCTGTCGCTGGAAAGGTCTCGCGGAAACATCATCTCGTCTCGCTTCGAGAGGTCTAGCCAAGACCCGTATAAATCATATACATTGCAGGGCCTGGTCCGGAGATCGGGGAAGCTGAGGAGCTACTAAGGCTATGAAGGTGATTGAGGTGTCGTTAGATAGGTCTCGGAGAGATGAATTCAAACCCTCATATATAATTCATATCACACAAACGGGGCCCCATATTCCGGAGTGGAATTTTCAACTTGTGAACTACTCGGGCTATGAGGATGTTTGAGGTGTAATTTTAAAGGTCGCGCCACAATTTTTCCAACTCATTTTTGATCACCCAAATTGGATGCTCACTGCTGCATCGGGCTGTAGGATATATGCACAGTCTCCCGACTGGGTTTTTCCTTCATTTATTTCATGAGGTGTACGCTATTGAGTCTTTCTTTAGTGTTAGTACAATTGACATATAAAACTTGTTGTTCATTATAATATGTGCATAAAGACACATGGAGAAAGAAAGAAGAAAGAAACAAATAAATAGTGAAGAAAGAAAGAAAGAAAGAAAAAGAAAGAAAGAAAGAAGAAAGAAAGAAAGAAGAAAGAAAGGAAATAAGGAAGAAGCAAAGAATAAAAGAAGAAAGAACGAAATAAAGAATGAAGAAAGAAGAAAGAAAAAAGAAGGAAATAAAGAGCGAAAGAAAGAAGAAAGATGAAAGAAAGAAAAAGAAAGAAAGAAAGAGCGAAAGAAAGAAGAAAGATGAAAGAAAGAAA
>JAGDQP010069006.1:0-10944 GCA_022664845.1 Lepisma saccharinum
TGGCGACCCCATCGTCCAGCTGGCTTTTGCTGGCTGCAATCAGCCCTTGCAGCTAAACATCTACGCTGCCTGAAAGGAGGACCAGCCGAGAGGATTTCATTTACATTCACCCCATTTTTCATCCATTGATGACTCATTATTTCATCTCCTCTTGTGCTGTGAGTTGCGACTCCGCGCAATGACCAAGGATGTGACAGGATGTATTTGCATTGACGATGGCCCCTGGGCCCAGGGGAAAAGGGGCGGAACCATTGGATAGCGCCTAGTTCTTAACAGCAGATTCTTGGATTGTCTAGCTCGTTGAGACTGGGAAGTGCGCCATTGGGGAGCTCATCGGACCTTTGGTCTCGCCAACACTCGGGGGAGTGGGTGTCCCAAGTATCCATCAGTCGGGAGTACAAGTGATTTCGACGCCAAGTCATTGGACTTCGCCTCGATTTCCAGCTTGCTGACAAGGGTGATGAGGGTAGTACCCGGCAGCCTCGTTGGCTTCTCAGAACGAAGACGGAGAAGTTGTGGGAATTTACGGCTTTCATTCATCATGGCTCCACCACATCCTAACAAGTCGCCTTCGCAGAAAGAAAGAAAGAGACAGAGCGAAGAGAACGTCACTGATGTTAGTAAGAAGGCGCATAGAGCTAATACATCAAGCAGTGACAAAGAAGAGAAAATTGAAGTAGAGGAACAGACAAGTATCGTACCGTCTATTACACGATATCTTGTGATTAAAGTAAAGAGTGAAACAGAAAATCCAGGTGGTTTGAAGGGGTTATCCCCTTTCGTTATACAAAAACAACTTAATTACGTTGCAGGTGAACTTAAACATGTTAAAAAGCTTCGCAACGGCACCTTGCTCGTAGAGACATCCAATAATAAACAGTCTACTAATCTCTTAAAACTGAAAACCCTAGGACCATTCGAAGTTCAAGTTGAACCACACCGTCAACTGAACTTTTGTCAGGGCGTAATATCTTGCTGGAACTTGCAAGATGTCCCTGAAGAGGAGATTAAGAATGAACTGGCCAGCCAAGGTGTAGTCAACGTTAGGCGGATTAAAACTCGTAAGAGTGGCGAACTGCAAGCCACGAGCTCGCTAATTTTGACGTTTGCCATGCCACAGCTTCCTAAGGACGTGAAGGCCGCCTTCTACTGCTTGCCTGTCCGTCCATATATACCCAGTCCGCTCCGCTGTTTTAAATGTCAGCACTATGGACACACCAGCACGTCGTGTAAGGCGACCTCTGCTGTATGTGCAATATGCAGAACCAGTTGCCATGGTGAGGATCCTTGCACATCACTGAAACCTCACTGTGTTAATTGCAAGGGTGAGCACACGGCCTGGTCGCGGGACTGTCCTATTTTTCAGGAGGAAAAACGAATTCGAGAGCTGATGGTCTTAGAGAAAATATCCGCTGGTGGTGCTAAACGTCGATTAAGAGATTCTCAGCGCACCCTTCCCTCTCGTGCGTTTTCACATGTTGTAGCCAGACTACCAGTTAAAACTGTCTCGGTTGGTACCCAGACAGTTAATGTATCAACACAAACAGTGTCTGATGTGCATGACGACCCTCCGAAGCCGCCCAAAGAATCGGAGACTCCTCGCAATATGCCGACGCAGAGTCAGGGACAAATAACACCTGTGCAGAGCTCTAGAACTCCACGGGCTAAGACTACTTATAGTCCGTATAAAGTCTCGAAGTTAGTTCGAACTTCGCCTCTCACTACAAGCATAAATACTCTGACGAACGTTCTGTCTGCTCAGTTAGCTCAGGAAGAGTCTGCACATACTGTCGATGAACCAAGTTCATCTTTGGCTTCAGACATGATTCATGACTACTTAATGGATATAGATTTTAATCTCGTGGGCAGGAAAGGGAAACCTAGGTATAAACCTAAACTTAAACGGTAATATTTTACTTATTTTCGCAGAGACTTTTATGATTACCGTTTATTTTATATGATTATGCTCCTTAGCTGTTAACTTTTACAATGTCTTTTTGTTTTACCTTGTGAAGGGCCATTTACAGGCTTTCTTGTTATACTGGCCATTTACACCAGTTGGCTGATTGTGAAGACCTTCTACATCTTCATCTTTTATCTTTTTATATTATTTTAATTAACAGCTAAATTTTGATATGACCAAGATAAGGGGCTTCCCCCGTATCGGGACCGGCGTAAGCCATAGTGCTGTTACCGCCCATAAAATTAATTTTATCTTATCTTATCTTATGACTTCGTCTCTTTCTCTTTTTTGTGTGTGTTTCTCTCTTACTCATTCCCTCTCCTATACACATTATGTCTCTACGTGAGTATGTATGTGTGTGTCTTTTTATTCTATATCTGCGGATAATTATAAACATTAGTTTATTCGTTTCGTGAGGAAAATTGCCTTGTATTATCTCAGTCAGGAGAGACGACCGTCCCAGAACCTTCCGATTACTAAGCCAACCCTGTATCAACTGAGCTACGGTCACTTGATCGATCTCGGTCGTGTTGACCCAGCACTAAGAAGCAATTATCCGATTAACAGAACGAAATGTTTACATATTATACTCGTTGAGTTAGCATCTTATTTATAGCTTGTAGGCACATATGGATAACTTCGGGCTAAGGTTGTGCGCAATGCGGTAGGGAGTCGGTCAGGTCTTAAATTGAAGATACCATCCCGGTACGTGCCTAGTGTGACTGCGGAACACAATGTGAATATCTAAGTCAGGGTAGTCAGCCGCTGGTATCGAACCGAGGATCCCCGAATACGAAACCCACGCTCTACCAAGTAAGGTACGACCGCGCTCGGAACAAAACATACTTGTATTGATGTTTATTACATACACACACACACACACACAAATATTTGTCGGGAAAGAGAAAAATCTTAATTTATCTCAGATATTCTTATGATGATGCTCAAAGGTCCATTACCGTATCTATTTTGTTGAATATATATATATATATAGAAAGAGAGAGAGAAATTACATATACTAGAACTTCACACGCAACATATTCATGTATCTTGCTACTAACATCTTTGTAAATGATAAAAGTAAATGATAAAGGTAAATATTCTGTCCCAATTTTAAGAACTGATAGAAACAGATGTTTTCTCTTGTCTTTCGTGTATAACATTAGTGTTCTATGGAATACTCGATTCATTAAGAAAGAAATAATTACTTAGCAAACATAGGTTTCAAACTTCATTTTCGTTTCTCCATGTTCGGTAAGGATCTTTTCTACTGGACAATTGAAATTACACTTTTGAGTAAACTTCAACTAGTGGCCCACCTAAAATATAAATAGTGTTATGTTTCCTTTGGTGTTTGAAATGCTACTTGCTTACATTTATTCATTGTTTGCTACATACTACAAGAAATCATAAATATCTTTCTAGAACCCAGGGAATGTGATAATGTTTTCTGTTAAAGAAAATTCCAACCCTTGCTCGCTCACTCACACTCTCAGAATCACACACCGCCGACTCAATGTTAGTTGGGTGGCCTATCTTGTAGGCTTAGAGAAAAATCGTGTAACAAAGTGATTTGAACATTATTTTCGCCATGATAGTACAAGAAAAATATTTACTATGATTTGACTTTACGTATTTTGTATTACTATGATCAGTATTTTGTATTAGTTGTCTTTAAACATATTAATTTATACCAGTTGTTTTTTATTTCAGCATTGTTTGTATCACTTGTCTGGAAAAGCATCACTATTCAATAGTTTGTATCGAGTCTATAGTCGCAATACTTTTGTATCATTTGGGAAATGTTTGAGTCTGTATGTATCTTATGTATGCACAAATAAAAAGTTCCTTGTTAGTATAAATCAGTTGTTTTATTTCCTATACAAGAACCAGTCCTTGTGTATATTCAAAGTTAGAAGGAGTGAAGATCTTTGTTGGTACAAGTCCATGGATGCAATGTATGTTTCACCCATAAGATTAAGCGGATTCTGTCCTTGCATTCGGAATCTGTCACCATCTTCTTGTAAGTCGGAAGAAATTTATCCAGTACATCAATAGAATCAGTGTGGGATTCAGCAAATTTCTCGTATATCTGATCACAAACCAAGGGAGTTGTTAATACATCAACCATACGAAGTTGAGTAATTTCCTTGCTTAAGTCTACACACTCATGGTCAAAGTTAAAGGAATTATCGCGAAAGCACTCATCACAAATTATACTAGAGCAACATGTCCATTCTTCAAGACTTGATAGCACACACTCAACGGCCACCTCGCCAAAAGTACACTCACAGCTAGCCATTGTTTCGTGGTTCAGCTGCAGCAGACTGAGTCACACTCGAATCGTCATGACAATTTATTGACTTCATCAACCAGTCAGATTATTTAAATTCAAATGACGTCATTACCTAGTATGGCAGTGCTTGTTTGCTTAGTTTCTTGTTACAACTCTATAAAATGTTATTTTATTCATAGAGCCTACTGGTTATGCATGCCAGCACGAGACGAGTGTATAATTGGTGGTCAGCACTTTTAAAAGCTTTGTAGTCACTAAGTTCAACTTTGGATACTCCTTTTGCACTCTGTATCCTATGAGGTATACAACCTAGCATTACTAGTAAGAGACTGCTTTTGGAGATGTTCTCTAAAATCCGAACATATCAGACAATAAGAAAACTAGGTAATAACATTTTATTAAAATAATCGATGGTTGGGAGCACTTAAAAGTTTTGTAGAAGATGGCAACTCTTGTTGAAGTTGTTGAATTACTATACATATGACAAAAATAACTTATTAAATTATTTTAAGATGGAAACACTGTTAAGTGTAAGATGACAACACTGCTTGTTCAGCAATGCCAGCTGGTCGAGGATGTGTAATATTCTTTTATAGACTCTTTTCCCCCACCTGTCTCCTACTCTTCCTGTTTCAAATAAACATATGGTTGCAAGCTGTGAGAGCAAAGCATGGACTTCCGGTGTGTAGTGCTAGTTTCTCAGTGTATGTGTTTGTGTGTGTTTCTGACGTGGTTCTGCAAAAGTTGGCATATGCAGGAAATGTTCTTGCATCAGGCGACAACAACCACTAGTCCCCCGTAAACTTAGGAAATATTCTTTCGTCATACTACCTAAGATTTTACTATGGAAGATTTAAATGTAAGTATGATTTCTTATTACCAAGTCCATTTGTCTTTATCTACCTTACAAGACACTATACATAGAGGCTATACCTAATTTAATTCATTAATGTGTTCAATACAAGTCTTTTAGTTCACCCAAATGAATTCAGAAAAGGTAGATTTATCAATCCGTGTCGTATAAAGAGAGTACATTGTAATTATGTGGTGTCAATCACTTGAATTGACACAACAAGCAGTCCAATAGACCTCATTTTCTTATATTACGAGTAAATGTGGTTTCAGTCTTTTTTGGCTACAATCAGTTCTTTCTAGCTTTCATTTGATTCAAAGTACTTCAAATATTGTTTGTCTTCTTAAGGAAGCACTCTTTTCGACCATAACGTACATGCAAAATCGTAATATAGTCATAAAAATACAACTGAAAGAGTAGATAATATCTAAAATTATGTTCAAGCTACTCAAATGTGAGTTTTCTCGCTATATATTGTTTCCAAAGTAGTCGATATTATGTAAATCCATGCTTTTCGCCTTCAAATACGCGTTCAACCTAGTTTCAATGACAGTTTTCTTGTTACATAATGACTAAATATGGTTCTTAGGACTTTGTATTAAGAAAGCGCATAATATAGGCAACCTTGATTTCCCATTAAATATGGAAAGTGTACAAGTAAAATAATGTCTACACTCCATTCTGAACAGTTCCTCACATGAGAAAATCTAAACAAACAGAGCCTTCGTACCATAATTTTCGTAAAAATATAATTTGTTTCTCTAATATTTGTGTTGAAATATCTATTTCAGTGTTCTTTATTAACAAAATTGTATTGCACATGGTCAAATTCGGGCAATCACCCATCTTGATGCCGCCATTTTCATATTTAACTATTTGTTTTGTAACAAGTAATCTCCAATATGGCGTTATTCTTGTATTTTCGCATTTCAAAAGTATCTTAAAGACTAGGTTTCTGCTTAAAATCATGTTCGAATATCTCTTTCATAGTGCCTACCGGTAAATGAGAGGACTTAATTCCCTGAGTTTCACATCAATTTGTCCTTTTTGTGTTTTATTAAAGTTCTTTCTGCCTCAAATGTTACTTTTCTCGCTATATATTGACTCTATATCACTGCAAGAACTCCCTTCCTGATAACAAACACCGAAGTAGTTGCAATTTCATTTGAAAAGGTTGGTTTAGACACATCATAATCACGTTTGTCACTTTTTATCCTATAGATTACCACCAAATAATCCTTTCCGAGGGTAAATCGATATAAAATGCAATTCACAGACTCAGTTCTAGTTGAATTATCTGCTAAATACGTTCTCTGATAGTTTGATGTTTAATTCATTCTTTTCCTATTTCAAAAGATGTGTTTTCTCCTAAAACGCCCATGAATACTTCTTATACCCATGTGAAGCAGCAAGTAGCCTTCAAAGCAGTTGCTAATGGGGTAAGTTCTAGTTAAACATGCAGGTCGAAAGACGTGTTATACACGTTTTCCATTGCATAAAGCAACAAGCACCTGTATTAAGCTAAATTCAGATTTCAAATCTGGTTCAAATGCGCTTCATATCCTATTCAAAGGAATAATCACCCTGTATTAAGGTAAATTCTCTTAAAACCAGCATCGAAAATTCTGTTACATAGTTTTTGCATGCTATCTGAGGCAGTATATACCTGATATTTCAAATTAAAATAGGTTTGTACACATAAAATACACTTCTTTGTACACTTTTGGTGAGGTTACTAGGCCTGCAAATAGAGATATTGCAGTAATTCCGGCTTTAAAAGTCTTAAAAGACATGTCAGAAGTAAAATATTAGGATAACCTTTGCTTACAAACGGTTTAATCACATATCATACAGTTGTTTGTGCACAATAAGTGTACTTGTAGTGTTCAAATTATTCCAAAATTGCTATTATTACAGTAATTTCTGCTTGCAGTGATTCGGATTGCATTGTTCTATATGTAAATCATACATATTTCATCGTCTCAAGAATTAAAATTGTGGCAAATTATGTAAGTTTCCTCTTTTCCGAAAATAAAAATCATTTAAAATTGTATCTTGTATGTATAGACATACTCAACTATAAAAGATACTTCTAGTATTTGGTATGAAACCTCACCGTTTTCTTGTGTTTAAATATTCAAGAAAGAGTTCGTATAAAAAAGCATGCATTTTTCTGACTGTATGTTCTCTCTCATCCAAGAACACAATGTTTTCACATAGTTCTTCATATCTTAACAAACACTACATCAAATATAGCAGTATCTCGCGCGTGCCACAGCAGATGGCGTTATCTGTTAGACAGCATCAATTAACGTCTGGCCAGAGACACCACTGTCTCCACCCTCCCCAATCGGCACGACCATCTTTCCGGTTTCTCACGATCGTAGAACTTCCCCATCCTCTGTTAGGTCAAGGGGTGAATCAAAAGGGTAATAGGTGAACTTAATAATGTCCGAAACATGTCAGTTTCGTCAAAATAATGGCCTACATACATCAATTTTGCACCAGGTGGTGGTCAGGGGTGGCGACAATAGTAAGTATTTCTACTACTTTATGATTAATTACACCATCTATTTATTAGAGAGAGGAGGGGAAGAAACAGATGTGTTGTTTCGTCCTTAAACTTCAAAGGAAGAAGTGGGAGACTCTTCTCTACATCTGTCCATTTAGCTTGTGTTCAGACAGATTATTGAAAGCCTTTGGTTTAGTGTTTTTCAAACCAGCACTGAGAAAGACAACCGGCTTCGACCCCAACTCTGTGTCATCCTGACTGATGATTTCGACATATCTATCGTACGTCTTCTTGATTTGTTATCAAATTCATCTTACGATAAGCTAACACAACAATATAAATTTCGAATGAGTGGTCGCTATAGGGTGTTCATAAAATAATTTACATTTATCTGAATTATAAAATAAAAATTAAAAACAATAAAGTGCTGGATGAAAACAATGAAAATATAAGGTGTTGAAGACAATATATACATTAAATGTCAGAAAACTTGCTAACAGATTATTTATTGAGTATTTCACGTATTGCTTTCACCAGCCAGGTACTTTTAGTATAAATAGGTAATATTGTAATAATTTAAAGTACTGGTTCAATGAAAATGTTAATTTCATTTATTACTATCACTACCTTCTATTACATGATCTACAAACTCTTTGAAAATGATTGCAAACGTAAATTAAAGTAGCATTCCACAGTACAGCTTGTATGAAACCGACATAACTTATGGAGCATCTGCTTTTTTGGTGCGATTCATGTTAGTGACTAAAGTATTATAGAAGGAACAAAAATTAGTGAATCATTTTGAAAACAGCCTGTATTTTTTGGGGCGAATCCCAGTATAAAGTAAGCATATGTAATACTATGTAATATGTTCCTAATAACAAAATATCACATACTGTATATAGTTTATGGATAGCCAAATGAAAAAGGGGTCTCGCGATGTTATTCCGCGGGCCTACAGGTTGAGAATTCCCCCCTTTTATGGGATAATCCCAGTACTATACTACTTAGCAACAATGTTTTTGTACTTTTATTGTTTATCAACATCACTAATCTAATTGTTGATCTACTATGGAGTATTATGCACAAAACTTTTAAATATTTTAAAGATATTTTTTTAATAAATAAGGGGTGTTGGAACAAAGTTGAAATTTTCACACTAAGCCTCTACTATACTTTCATGTAACAGGTAAAATTTTATTACTGTCATTAATTGCCAACATCGTTAAACTAATTAATGTTTCATCAAAATGCGATACCATATTTTTTAGTTTTTCGTGTCTTTAACAAACCCCGTAATAAAACCTGGCAACAGAATACTTCTGAAATTGTAGGAAGGAACTGTATGTCTTTGAGATAATCCTGCCAAACTTTCACGTCATTTGGACAATAATAACATAAATTATACATTTATTTATGGAACTCTGCGATTTTAGAGTATAGTTGGAAATTAGAGATATCATGGTTTTCGAACTTTCTTTGACATCATATTTCGCTGGAATGAAAAGGAACACGAAAGAGATACTTTGAGTTTCTTCCTCACTTGACCCATAGTACTTGCGGGAAGAAAATCATTCAAATCTTAGATGGTCGACCTGGGAGATTTTTTAAATTTAGGCAATTTGAGCTGGAATGACCCTATAATTAACTCAGTTTTGACATGGCGATGGCAGTTAGTAATACACTTTGGGCCTTTGTCCCCAGATATACTCCAGAATAAGATTATAGGAAAACTATCATAAATGAATTTAAACATGCATAGACAACTAGTAAAGAGGGTCTAATTTATGTTATAGTAGGTTTGGTTACTTTCTATTTGTTAGGGTACTTAATTGTTGATATGGAGTATTTGTTTCGAAATGTGGAAAATAGTATTTAAATCTCAAGTAAAAATCAATTCTTACAACCTGGAAACGCGTGGGTTTTTAATGAAGTACGTAATTTGTTTCGTTGGTCCACAAAGAGCATTGTTAGTTAATCTGTGCCACTGTACTTGATTGTTTTCCACCTTCACACACTCACTTATCAAAAATAACGAAAAATAATTCCTTGCTACAACGTTCGATCACGATTATCAGGCTTCTTCAGATCTCCTGTAAGTTTTTCCTTTTTTTTTTTTTTTTTTGTTTCTGCAGCACATCTACGGAACAAAACCCACACTTTGGCCATTGTACTTAAGAAAATACTAGTGTGGGCCTAAGTGTCACTACCTGCCATTCCTCTGTTTGTACAGCAAACTAACCTGACTACTAGCCCGCGTACACTCACTATCATATGTTTCTTGTAATGTATTTGTGGAAGTAACTCCGTTAATATTTCTACTTTCAGTTAAATCTACGCTGTGAAGAACCACATATCATTCATAATAATATATTATATTCTATGAAAGTCGTATAAGCGTATTTTACTTTTAAAAATATTCAAATCATATCATGTAAGTTAACTATAGCATACCATTTTGAAAGTCTTTTACCTTATTTTGGACGATTGTTGTTGTTACTCTATATTTGAATGAACTGAAATTTTACTTCTGCCTCTTAAATGTCGACAAATATAATTTAATTATAAACATATATAATACCGGTAGTCACGTAGTTATTCATTTCAAGGAGGAAAATAAGTAGCAATGTTACGCATTAGTGTGCATCCATATGGGTCAATTCTGGACAACAATGAACACTTTTGAGTGACTTATTCCATTGCATGATGACGTCAATTGTAAGATTTTGTGAGCAACTTTTAAATTAAAAGATCCATGTATAACTCGGCGAACACCTGACAGGTAAATCTCAGTCACAGTAACACGTCTAGTGTCAGGGGAACGCAACACCAAACAAAATCGATATTCAGTATTTTGCGTCCACATTTAAATGCACAATTTGAATTTATTTTAAGGCCTTTAGGCAACTATGGCTCAGGCGGTATGGATGATGGTGGGATGAATTGATAAAATGAAGAAAGTGGGAGGAAATGGGAGCTCCCCGAGAAAACCCACGCACACGGTGTTTGTCCACCACAAAGCCCTCATGCCATGAGCAGGGATCGATCCGACGACCCGTAGCACCAGAGGTGAGCGCTCTACCAACTGAGCCACCGTGGCTCCATTTAAATGCAGAAGAAGTTAATCAGCCATTGCCTGTTAGATTTCAGTTATATTTCAATGCATCAACGGGTCTCCTGTATATTTTCCTTCACCCGCATGCGTGTCCGTGGTTGCTAATTTCTCTTTCGTGAGAGGCATTGTGCTTGCCCTGATTGGTTGCGGTTGTCGCTAGCTAGCTGCAGATTACCAGTCCTAGTATATAGTCGTCTGAAAATCT
>JAGDQP010069007.1:0-10943 GCA_022664845.1 Lepisma saccharinum
CATTGTAAATTTCTTCGATCGTCATCCCAAATAAGTTATTAGCTCTTATATGAATCAAGCTTTTAGTAAGGAATTAATGATAAACAGATTCTAATGTGTCTGCTCATGTGCTCATGACCATTGTGTCGCCGTAATTAGTCACTCGCTAGGCGATCGCATTCTTCTGAAAGGAAATATATCGATGACAACCTTCAAAATATCTTGTATGACAACGAAATCCCTCCTGGTAACTGCACCGGTGACAGTTGGGATGAAACAAGTAATATGCATGGAGAATATGAAGGAGTGGTTTTACTTTTATAGCAGAAGAATCCCAACCATATCCGTGAATGATGCAGTAATCATATAGTCAGTTTGTTCATATGTGACGTGACGTATTACACTGTGGTCGTCATTACGTATTTCGGAAGTCGAAACAATACAGGCAGCATCTGTTATCTTTCAGGACTGCTTACAAGACAATCGAGGAACGAAAAAAGGTAATGAAACAAAAAGATCAGGTAAATTTATTTCTTTGATTTCCATCGATATCACAAGGCTGCTGAACAAAGAAACTACCACCACCAAGTTATATGTAAGTTTCGAAAACAGTATGAACTCCCGTACCGTCGACGTTTACGTCTCAGACGCGCATATTCATATTCGCCGACACTGCCCCTGCCGAGCAGATGCCTCATCATAAAAAATGACCTGATCGGTCCCGGCCCGGACCCTTTCCCCTTTCTGGTTGCCGACGCCGCTACTGGTTCAATGCCCGGTACCTTAATGTGGACCCAGTATGTGCCTGGTTTCGGAATAATAACACAGCACTGTTAAAGGTCTCGAAACAAGGTTTACTTACACCAAACTAAAGTTGTTCATATTTTTTTTCTTATTTGTGACTCGGAACTTTTCGGATAACTCATGATCCGGATAATCGATGCTCTGCTGTGCTGCATTCGCTCAAAGAATTCAGGATTGTTTTGTGAAAATGTTTTCATCAACAATCGGGAAAACATTTAATCCGAATGTACAGGAAACTCAGGTAAGACTATAAAATATATGATAAGCCGAAATACAGAGGATGAAAGAAATTGCAACATATCCATAAACAATGAGAAAGTACCTAAATAAATTTAAACATTTCGAAGTATATGTAACAAGCAAACGCGAGGTCACAGAAGAAATAAAAAGTAGTTTCGTATCGGACAACTCATGCTTCTATTTACTCCAGAAGCACCAACCCTCGAGATTAGTATCAAGTAAGTTATCATTGAAAATACATAGAACAGTTATTGTGCCGGTAATATTTTACGCTTCTGAGCACGTCCCTAACAGATTAATATAAATTACATATGTTTGGAAATAAGGTTATGAGAAAGATATACGCACCGAAACGGGACGACATGATCGGAGAATGGAGAAGACTGCACGATGAAGAACTCCACAGACTGTATGATTCACCCTACATTATAAGAATAATGAAAACATGACAGCTAAGATGTGGCTCCGATGGGGAAAAAGGAAGCCTATATTCTATCGTGGTTTGTAAGCCAGAGGGAAATAAACCGTTGGGAAAACCGAGAAATTGTTGGAAGAACCATGTTAGAAGAAAGGTGTTCGTTTATGAAAATTGAGTCCATGTTGCCCTGGATAGGATCCATTGGCGAAGGTTTGTTATTGTGGCTATCCGTCTGTGGACATCTGTAGGATTGATTCCCGTAAATCTTTCCAACCTATTAGTCTTTTGTGGCTGAATATCTGTAAGTATAATGTATGAATACCAGGAGTGAAGTTTGTCCCTTTCAAAATGTTTTAGGTGCACGCTTGATTTGGACTAATTGAACAAATAAAATATTTGTTTTCTTCTAATGCAGTAATATAATCTAAGTACAATTTTAAGCTCTATAAAATACCTTTCTATTTTGCCATAGGTGCAACCGTTTTTAAAATAATTGCAAGAACACAATGTATATACTCATATATACGGGCGTAATGTTTAGCAGTCATTTTTCAAATATGGAGGTTATGAGCTACGGCAAATTTCAAAGTAGCATCATTCAATGAACACCTTCGTCGCATGTGAATCCAAAATGGTAACGCCAAGTCCGTAGAGATGAAACCAAAAGCCTAATTTTTAGGTACTGGCACAACGACTACTAATACAGTAAGGAAAGTTTGACGAATAGCAAACATGATTTACCTCTGCCTTCAGCAAGATTTAATTAGAGTATCTTTTGTTCACAATTATTTGTTTTTCGCCGAGTGAATAACAGTTCCAGGTGACAGATTTCTGCGACAGCACTGGAAAAGCAATCATGCTTTATACTAAGCAAATAATGATTCAAGATACGCACAACTTTGATGGATTTCTGGATTACTCAAAATCAAATGCACTGTAAATTAGCATGAATAACTTCAAGTCTGTCTAAAACAATCTCTAGTACTTCAGACGATTTATCATAGCCATCTATCGATAGTTTCATCATGCCAATTCTCTTTGTGATTTTTTTCTGTTTTTCGTGATCAATGAAGCGTATATTGAGAAAATTTTATGTAAAAAACGCGTCAATTCCTTTTCAATATATTTCTAAATTAGTGCGCATAAATACTTTTGTTTTCTAGGTGAGAGAAGGAACCACATGATTAAAATTTTCAAACATTAACTCAGTAGTAACTCTCCATTCACACGATCAAAATGTGCCTTCTGAACTTCGCATTTTTGAGGCTTACAAGGAGAAGTGACATCACTGCCTCTCTCCCCCACATATCGCAAATTATTCGAAAGGTCTCATTAAGTATAGGCCTAGTACAATGCCAAAATATTTGATTGCCAAAATATATCTACGTAAAACTTTGGTAAACTTTATTTTGTATGGTCCATTCTAGTAACCTTTGACTTAGACCCATCACGATTATACATCACGTTCTAGATAAAATCCACCATCACAAACATCCGTGCCCCACGAGTCGCTGGCTTAGCTCCCTAATCCACACGGCTACCAGGTCGGCTACAAGGACGGCTCGGTACGAGTTATTGTCGCTAGAGAAACAGGAGTTTTTAAGGCTCCAGCTCATGTCCTGTTTTTCTTATGATCAACTTTCTTGATGCTATGTATTCCCTCTAGTGCACTAAATCATGCATTCAAAGCACAAATGGTGACACCTATAAACAACTCCGGTATTAAAGGCACTGGAAAAATGCATTAACTGTCCTTAATTTACGAGGGTTGTTCAATAAGTCCTTAGAAAAAAGACTTAAAAAAATATTTTAGTGTAGATACTTTTTCAATATATTCTCCCTCTAGGTCGACACACTTTTTCCAGCGTTTCTCCAACATTTTAAGCCGTTCAAAAAGTAGGATTTCAGAAGGTCGTCATGAACGATCTGTATGGACGATGACCTCTTCGATTGACGAAAACTGGTTTTCCGCCCAGACATTTTTTCAAGTTTGGAAATAAAAAGTCAATGGGGGCCTAATCTGATGAATACGGTGGATGTTGTACTAATTCGAACTTTAATTCCATAATTTTCGCCATGGAAACTACGCAGGTGTGCACCCGTATGGAAGAGAATATCTTTATCGTTCGTCCTTTGTTTGTCCGTTTGTCGTTTGTCCTTTATCGTTTGTACTTTTTTCAACTAATCGATGTAGATGATTCCGCGTGCATACCAAAACGTTGTGGCCATGACCTTGTCGGTCGATTTCCCCGTCTCCACCTTCTTTGGAGCCGGATCCATTTTCGACTGTTCCTTTGTCTCTGGAATGTAGTAGTGTATCCATTTCGTCCACGGTTATGTATCGACGCAGAAACTCATCAGGATTGCGTCGGAAAAGCGCCAAACCAGCCTCGAAATCGAACACACGATTTATTCTCCACTGAGAGTAAGCGCGGCACACATCTTGCCGATATGTTTTTCATACCCAATGTTTTCTGTAAAATTGAAAATACTGTACCTTCTGATATGCCTCTGGACTTAACTATTTCGCCCACTTTGATTCGTCGATCATTCAAAACCATATCGTGGATTTTGTCAACAGTTTTGAAGGAAGTCGTATCCACCGGTCGTTCCGAACGATATTCATCATTTGTGGATGTACGGCCACGTTTAAACTCATTTACCCAATTGTAAACAGTTGCAAACACAGGAGCAGATTTGCTATGAATTTCATCCAACTCGGCTTTGTCTATTTCGGTGTTAAGCCTTTTAAATAGAAGTGTTTAATCACAGCACGAAACTTTTTTTTTCATTTTCTATTTTTTTTCTCTATATAAACAAAAAAAAAGTTTCTATGGAAATGACACCATGCGATGGATATATCTGAAACTTTAACATCAGTCTAGTGACAGATGACACTTACTAAGAGCAAAACTCTTTTGATTCTACAAGTGCCATCTCTTGGATTTTCTAAGGACTTATCGAACGACCCTCGTACAAATATCTCATAGTTACGTTATTTAACCTTTGCAAGGCAAGCATGCTTTTCAAAAGCATGTATATTTTCAACAGGGCAGATAATCCAGGATATTTTAATTATCCTGTAGATAGACCTTATTTTCAATCTGTACAAGATTGCTTTCTATTCATCACCACAATTCTCTTTAGAATAAGAATGCTCATATATTACATTTCTAATGTAATTTCCTGGTTATGTTCAAAATCTGTAACACAGAATGTAATATTGACTGAAAAAATACATATAGCATATGTATGTGGAAGGCAATAAGATTTTCGTGTCTAATGGATTATTAAACGAGGTAAATTCTTGATTGAAACATTACTGTAATCTTGCTGTAACATCTATTTCCATTAAAACTGTTTTAACCATTAAAACTGATCCAACAACCTCAGTTCGGTTGTATTGTAATATTACAGTATTAACTGTTGCATTTTTCTCCTACATGAACAAATGATGCGGGAGGTTTATATAAATACTACAAACTTGTTCTACATTTAAAAATATTTAACTTGCGATACAAATTACTTTTGTAAAGGCTATTTGAAATAATCCTTTTTTTTTTGTTACAAAATTTAATTTTTGTTAACACTATAAGGAAAATGAAACAAATATATTTACACGTAAAATTAAAATACATATTACTTTTTCTATAAATAAAAAGTAATACGTATGGACGTCTTCAATATTTACCATTATTATAACCAAATTTTTAGTAGAGATAATACGATTTTAAGTATCAAATGCTAATTTGATATGTAGCAAGAACATAAATAATAATAAAAAAATATAAATAAATAAGAAACGAATACGTTTTGAAGGAACACATTTTAAGATTTAATACTGGATATTTATAAAGATTAAGAGAGAAAATAGTATTTGTTTTCCTTATTTCAAATTTTGGTTAGTAAGTCCCATGATATAAAAACATGTTAATTCGTTACTCTTTCCTCAGTTTTTTAAAAATATTTTTCGTAGGGGAAACAAAGTTGCAGAATAATACATTTTATATTATTTAGTATAACAATCAAATCAAAATGCCTTTTAATATTGAAATTAGTACGTTTTTACATAGTTGTGTTTCCACAATTAATATCGCAAACACACACACACACAGATCGGAGAGCTCCTGAAACTAGTATCTACAGGGGTATAGCCACGGGGAGCATAGGGGGGCCGTGTCCCCAAACGAAAAAAATTTGAATAATACAGAACATATAGTAAATTTCACACACTTGATAGACGATACCTCTAGATCAGTGCATCCGAAATCACCGAGCTTGGTTGCTCGACTCCTTTAAAAAATATTTCATTTAATATATTTATATGTCTTCTATAAGAATAGTCAAAACGAGAATTATTTTATTTTTTACACAAATCCATTACCTAATGGCAGCAATTTTTGTATTGCGGTGCATGCAAAAATTTATTAGCAGACGTTTACGATTTTTTTTTGACAGAGTTATCATTCAACATTGAAACAAACACCATTCTTGAATTGAAACAAAAACGTTTAAAATCCACTTGATAATTTTAAACCTCTGCGTGAAAGCACTAACACGTAATCGAACTGGTCAAAATAGTATCCAAATGTGATTGTTGAAATAAAAACAATTCCGGGTTTTAGGCGCTTTTCTTGCCCGGAAGGGATTGAATACATCATAGTTGATTTTTCTGCACTATTAACATATCAAAGAGTATTCAATGATGATATATGCATTCTTAATATTTTATGATTTTTTGAAAAATAAAAAAAATCGTATTTTATCCATATTGGAGGACCGATATATCTGGTGGAAGAAAATATATTTTTTTTCGCACGTTACACATTTATGTCAGGAAAAGCTACAGTAAAAATTTCAACTTTCATATTTGAATTTGAAGTGAGCTACAAATTTGCAAGTTGGGTGGTGAATAATGCTCGTGCGCGCTTTATGAAATATTATCTAACCACCAGAGTGCCAAAGAAAGATGTGAATACATAAAGACTAGTGTTCTTTTGGTAACATATGGCTGCTCCGCATTTCCACTCCGTCTTTTTCATTCTATTAAGCAACCATGCCTTTTAGAATACGTTTCCACTTTTCTATGTGTGTGTTAAACGCTTATAAAGCTGTCTGCATCTCTTATTAGCTGTCTGCATATGAATTATCATTAAAATGGTTCTTCACAGTTCTGATAGTAATAAAGAATATTGCTTTTAAAAACTATTCTTTATACGAGTTACCAAAGCACGCACGACCATTATTCATTCCCAATTTGCAAATCTGTTACTCCCTTCAAACGCAAATGTCAAACTTGAAATTTCTACCGAACTTGCTCCTGACATAAGTGTGTATAAATTGTGGAAAAAATAGATTTTTATCTAATCTCGAATCTTCAATGTTTCTAGGAAAGCGTGCACAAGCATCAGTCATCAACAATTTGCAAATTTGTAACTTCCTGAAAACTCAAATATAATTAAAGTTCAAAATTCTACCGCAGTTTCTCAACATAAATGTATAACGTGTCAATTTATATATTGTCCCACTAGAGCTACTGGACCTCCAATATGCATAAACTACTATTTTTTGTGTTATCAGAAAATCATAAAATATCATGGAAGCATACATATATCAACCTTCACATACTTTCAATATAATTTGGTATGTAACAGTGTAGAAGAAATTAACTTTAATATTTAGTCCCTTCCGGGAGAAAAAGCGCCCTGAAAACCGAAATTGTTTCTAATTCGACATTCATATTTGAATACGATTTTGACCAATTCGATTACGTTTTAGGGTTTTCATTCAGAGGACTAAAATTATCAAGCAGATGTTACTGCAAAGAATGGTTTTTGTTTGAATATCCTATGAAAAAACCAGCTCGCATTTTCCGAAAACAATTGCTAACACAAATTGTGGTACGCGCCGCAATACAAAAATGACCGCAATTAATTAATCGGTTGGTATACAAATGAAAGAATACCCGTTTTGAACTATTCTTTTTATAAGGGATATAAGTACTTTAAATGAAATGGAAAGGATCGAGCAGCTAAGCTAGACGATTTCAGATACACTATGCACTAAACCATGCTTGAATAAACGTTGGACTATTTTGGATAAACACGACGTATGATACTCTTTGGTATTTGTAAAGGTTACCCCCAAATTAAATTTGATCCCTCCACGGCAATTTATCTGGCTACACCGCTGAACATCTACTCAATCAACTATGATCAGCAAATTTGAATTTTGAAAAGTGGGTGGTTGGCCAGTTCGCCTGTACCTAAGGCCGCCACTGATTCCACTATTTTTGTTACATCATTCTGTAGGAAATTCTCTGCTCTTTTCAATGGTTCAAGTCTCATATCAGTACCTGGTGTTTCTCTCAGGATATTTACATTATTATGTTGGGATGTTCACACCATTGAATATAATGAGGGAAAAGCATAAAAGCGCTCTGCAGTGGAAGTTCTCAGGGAGAACCCAATATTTTTATTTCTTCATAGTATAGATGTGTTCTTTCCAATGGTGTAAGTCCCATATTTGTATCTGGTGTTCCTTTTTGAGATATTCACGGTGTTATGTTGCAAGTCGAACACTATTTTAGAAACACTTTTTTTCAGTCATAAAACCATAAATAAAAAACGAGGGGCTCTAACACAATTTTGTTATCAAAATTGAATTCTGTGATGAATGTTGCATAAGAAACACCTAAGCTTGTCTTTCGCAATTCATTCAACATGACTTTAAAAAATTCAAATGAGTGTCTCTCCATAAAGTATCGATCGCGAAAACATTTAAGGACAAACCATACTAAATTTGAAGCGCCGTAACTCTGGGTGACATTTCAGCTTTTTCTGCCTGATTTGGCATGGAATGACTCACCTAAAAGAGACTAAATGGAACATTTCAGAAAAAAAATGGCATTGATACATGAAACTCCTACAATTAATAGGATAAACGTGCACGAATGTGTGTTTGTTCTCAACTTTCTTTCATTCTTTGCTGTTTTCTTGTTTTCGTTCGGTCTGAGTCAAAGTTGCCCAAAGGTCTTAAATAAAATTGAACTCAATTCTTGGTAATGTTGGACGTGCGGAAGTTTCTGCAGTGTTATATAGAGGTAGCCATGTACCACAAAACGGCTAATTACGTACATTGTCTACACAGCTTTAACAATAAATACGGCGATAAAAAGAAATTTAATTGTCTTTGAGATCAAACAAATTACGACGATTTAAAATTTAATGTGTAAAAGCAGCTCTTTAGTATAGACAGGACGTTATTTGTGAGTGCTGCTTCCAAGCTTTTGTTTTGAATGTTAACCTTTAATTGAATATTGAGAAAAAAGGAACTTTGAATATTGACTTCTTTCTTTTTTTAAATCTTTGTCTTTGCTTTATATTCATAAATCGTTAACATTCAGAGGAAAATGCGTTTGCAGTTGAAATTTATTTGCTATTTATTTCAATTTAAATACAAATATTTGTCAATTTAATACATGTATGATTCAAGTATAAAATCCTAGAATGGAATCAACCAACTCTTTATAAAACCTAAAACGATGTTTATACAATCCTTAAATTCCAGATCCTAGTTATTACTAACATCGAAGCAAGAAAAAAAAGTTGCTTTGAAGTAATTTCTAAAAATGCGTAGTTTCGGAAACACAGGCTCTCGAAATTTAAACGGCATCGTTACAAATGATGTCATTACTCGAAAAATAATGACGTAAGCCATGTCGACTAAGTAAATCATATTCAAGGTAGTACAAAGTACCCCTATTCGAGTTACAAATGAGTGTTACAAATGATGTCATTACTCGAAAAATAATGACGTAAGCCATGTCGACTAAGTAAATCATATTCAAGGTAGTACAAAGTACCCCTATTCGAGTTACAAATGAGTGTTACAAATGATGTAATTACTCGAAAAATAATGACGTAAGCCATGTCGACTAAGTAAATCATATTCAAGGTAGTACAAAATACCCCTATTTAA
This sequence comes from Lepisma saccharinum, assembly GCA_022664845.1. Taxonomy (NCBI): domain Eukaryota; kingdom Metazoa; phylum Arthropoda; class Insecta; order Zygentoma; family Lepismatidae; genus Lepisma; species Lepisma saccharinum. Next base: position 9,422 of record JAGDQP010069007.1, read on the forward strand.
ACTATGTTTATGATTGGCGTACGCAGCTTAGAGATTATTTCTATGCTTGCCCTATTGAGACATTTAATTCCTTCACAACATTCTTAAGTTGTAAAATTTGTCTATGATGCAATTCCTCAATCGTTGCTTACATAGATGTATCGAGTACTAACTACTTCGACTGTCATTCACCACTTACGTCAATATGTGTCGAGATGTGACGTTATTTGTGAAGATAGCGTCGCAATTGTGAGCTTCTGTAGCTCCAAAACTACGTATAATTTTGAATTTCTTCAAAGGACCTTTATTTCTTATCTTTATGTACATAATCACGTCCCGAAATTAGCACCATTATTTCAGGAACACTCTGTATATTGTTTCGTCCCGACTTTAGAGCGGGAAGAAAAGACAGAAAACTCTGGTCACAATTCATAATTTTTTTATTTCGTATGATTTTTCTTACCATTCATGGGGAGAAGTGTTCAGTTTATGAAATGAGAAAATGAACTTAGTGGAAAGAGGGAGAAGAGAGAGGTTTTGATAACAAATTTTTATGCTTGTAGAGAACCAAAAGAGAGTGTGAGAGGGAGGGAGACAGAATGATAAACAGGAGAGGAAGATAAGGAAAAAGCAGGGAGAACAGAGGAAATGTTGAGGAATGGATGTCATATATATTTCTTGTCTTGGAAAACAAGATCTGGGCCATCCTTATGACAGAGACTAGTGATCCAAGGTTCCAAGTATGACACGGGCATCGTTCTTTATCATTGAGTTTCCGGAGCACGCTACATGATGACATGAGGCTAATCAATTACATAGTTCCGTTTTAACTCCGTTTTCTTTTTCTTTTTTTTCTCCGAGGAGGGGAGTGTGTAATAGACTAGGGGAGGAGCTAAGAAAGAAAGAAATAGAGACACGAAAATATAAGAGAATGTAAAGGGTGAGAAATGAAAGAGGAAGCAAGCCAGTGATATCTCTGTGCGTTTGTTATTTCTTCACGTGATTCTTCCCAGTAGTCATTTCTTTAGTTTTAAATCTGCGAGATTATATTTTTTTTTCTTCATAAATATCAAAAGAAATAATTTAGTTTTCTAAACTGTAAAAAGAAATGACAACAGTAATTAAGAATACTGGATTTGTTGTGAATGAGGCCAAGGCCCTACAAGAGCAGTAGCGCCAAGGAGTAAGTATATAAGTAAGTAATTAAGAATACTAACTTACTTTTATCTCAAATCTTGTTAATGACGACCCAAAATTAATACAATTTTACAAACAATAGATAAGTAAGAAAATCTGATAAGGTTTTCAGTTGTGGGGGGGATACTCAAAGCCAAGTTAACGGGGGTGTAAGTATAGTTTTGGGGAGTTTCTATTCTTTTTAATCGTAGAAATTTTATATTGGGTGTACTTGAGATATATTTCAATGATATTATGATTTATTCTTCAGTTTATGATAACAAAGGGGAGAAAATAGAGCCGCTTGTCAAATTAGAAAGCACGTTCTCATTATTGATAACGAGGAAGGAGAAAACAAGATTTTTAG
>JAGDQP010069011.1:357-10943 GCA_022664845.1 Lepisma saccharinum
CCCCCCCACACACGAAATTGCCAGTTACTTTATATTTTCGGATTAGACTGATGTCCATGCACATCCATAATAATTTATGGATATATGGTATATCTTGAGAGATAATTGATTTAATCGTCTGTAAGACCTTTAGATAATTCTGGCTCAGGCCGAATAGATGATGGAAGAATTGATGGAATGAAGAAAGTGGGAGGAAACCAACGTACACAGTGTTTCTTCACCACAAAACCCAGATGGGATGAGCTGGGATCGAACGGAAGGACGTCCAGCACAAGTGTGAGCGCTCTACCTATGAGTTACCCCGCAGCCCTACCTACAGTCTCGTGTTAATGGAGGGTCGATTTGAGGAAAAACTACCATTATTTTAGACCAAAGAACTTTGTAACCGTGTTCTATAGATCGGAATATAAGGAAAAATAAGTGTTGGATGATGTCTTACATTGTACCAACTAATATTTCCCCTTTCTTCAAAACAAAAAATGATCTCGTTATACCTACATAACTATTGGAGGCACACAACATGATCTATGAATCAAAAATTATTGCCCACGAAATATTTGCAATAAAAGTGTTCTCGGTTCGATTCTTCTTGATATTGAGTAAGCCCATTATGTAATAGGACACAGGGGATGTGGTTTCATCATATAATGTAAAAAAGGACTTCTCTTGTATTTTCTCGCCATATCACCTTCCGCCTCAGGAATGGGGAATCTTTTATGTTTAACATTTCTTCTTTCTCGAAAAGAATATTCATTTTATAGATTTCACCACAAGTTCTCCCTCTACCGGAGCAAACGTTTGAATTATCCAGAAGGTCACTTTGAGGTCTTATACACAATGTCAGACATTAGTCCTGTTGTTACTTCAAGTTGCGTATAAGGCCTCACAATTCGGAAGTTTGTTTCGGTATTACACAATTTCGACCAATCACGTGCAACTATTTAGTTGTCATGGTTACAGACCTCACAGTGGGTATTTGTGCTGAACAGTGATTGATATCGTGTAGCTTAAGACTTCACTGTTCTGACCAGCAGTGTTTCTTTCAGAGCGGGGGGGGGGGGAGGCAGGCTCAGTCCCTTCTGAAGCAACGCTGATCCCTCCTAAGAGTTCTAACAATAGTAGGAAAGCGTATAAATTGTCAACCTGGCATGTATTTTACATTAGTAGGCTAAGGCATCTCTTGAATTTTCACCAGTATTTCCTGACGAGAAATTCTGAAAGAAACACTGCTGACCAGTCACATAATGCTATTTAGTTGCAGTGGTTATACAGACCTTACAAGGAATATTCTTTTCTGTAATCTGTGTGTAAGGCCTCTGTTCTTTGAAATAACTTTGACTTAAGTTTTATAGAATCAATAAAGCAATGTAGCGATATTTATTCCTTAAATCATTAGTACTGAATACTTTTGTATTTTCCATATCTTTCTACTATTTTCCCTTATGAACCAGAAAAATCAAAATAAATTGTTTCTTATTCATCACAAAAAAAAATATTTAAAACGAAATACTTTTTATGCATCACCATCGCATGGAATGTGCTTCTTCGTACAACTGTAGTGACGGTTGATAGCCGTGTTTGCAAGATGTGTAATAACATTCATGGGAATTTTGGTTCAATTAATATATTATGTTGAAGTATGTAAAAGTAATAGTAGAAATTTTAATTTTATAGTAAGGTGACAATACCGTAAATGGGGTAGTTACTGTCGCTGAACTCTATGATCGTATATTTTACATGTATAGTAATGTTCATGCAAAGTTTCATGCGGATACGTTCAACGCTGTGGTTTCCATTGGGGAGGAAATTAAATTTATAGTAGGTTGGCAACAGTGGTAAATAGGGAATGTTGAACCTTACAGTCGTGTTTGTAGGATGCTCAGGAATATTCATGCTAATCTGGTTCATGTATATGATATGACGGTAGGAGTAATAGCAGAAAATTTAATTTTATAGTTAGATGGCAACACTGAAAACGGGTGACTATAACTGGATAAAACCATGCCTGTATTTGCTAGAGAGGTTAAAGAATAATCGTGCAAAGTTTGGTGCGGACACTTTGAATTGTAATGTATAACTGAAAAATATTTTTTAATGCTGGCAACACTGACATACAGTGTTTTTTTTTAACGAAACATAACCTACAACACTTCAGGTGCTAAAAGGGATGTAGTTGCCAAATTTGAAGTCATGCCGTTCAGAAATGTGTATTTTAAGCACAAATGTTGGCAACACTGATAAAAGTGAAGCTTTTTTGAAACATAACCTAATGCACTGTCGGGGCTGAAGGGACCAGCTCACTCCGTTCAGAATTGTGAATTTTTATGGAGAAGAATTTTTACTTTTCATTTTTATTTATGTTGTTGATTATTGCATAAATAAAGTTCTCTATGTACGTGAATTCAGTAACAAAATCGATATTGTATTACAGTGAATCAGGGTATTTAAGAATAAAGTATAAGGCTATTGATTACCATGGTAAAGATGGTATACTATGAGGTAATTTGCATAATCAAATATTCTCTTCAATAATGAATAAGACATTAAATATGCTTGTTAATACTACGGTAGAAATGAGAGGTATTTCATACACGGCGAATTACGCGACATCTGGTGACATTTGTCAAGTAAATGTGAGGTCCCTCGGGACCTCCTTGTCTGTCTTTTCATTTCCTTCAAAATGTGTTTGTTGTTGTATGAAGTTTTATGCTCAAAACATCAATTTTGAGCTCTCTTCTAAAAATGCTTCAGTAGCTTCTACCCGGTTAGATTAGCAAATTGTACAGCTTAAAAAAAGTGAGGTCCTGAGGAGGACCTCTGATTTTGTGCATACCTCACAGTACGCTGAAATACTTGTGGAAAACCTCTCAAATATTGGTTCGTAAACACACACACACACACAAATTACATTCGAAGTTTCAAGTATACCCGAAATTCCTGTAATAATCAAATGTTCAAAATTACCCGAAATTTTTATTATATTAGAACGCTCTTCTAATACCCGTAACTTCTATAATATTCGAACTTCCGATAATACTCGTAACTTAAATAATATTCGAATGTTCTATAACACCTGAAACTTTGATAATATTCTAACTTTCGATAATACTCAAAACTTCGATAATATTCGAATTACGATAATACTCGAAACTTCGATATTACTCGAACTTTAAATAATACCCGAAACTTCGACAATACTCGAACTTTCGATAATACCCGAAACTTCGATAATAGTCGAACTTTCGATAGTACCCGAAACTTCAATAATACTCGAACATTTTATAAAACCCGAAACTTCGATAATTTCAAATACTCGAACGGTTTCGAGTAACCGTTGACAATTCGATAAATTTTCGCACAAGAAGTTCGATAAATCCTCTAATCTGAAGCGCTAATTGTTCAACGTACAAACTGAGATCACATGTTCCACAATACAATACTAGGGGAGACTGAGGTGAATTGTAAGACTATTCAAAATGGGCTGCAGTTAGTACACGAAATGCGATGTAATGTTCAAAATTAACAGAAATTGTAGAATGGAGCTTCTAGTATAATTTAAGCACCATACGGAATACACGGAATTGAAAATTAGAACATAATATATTTTTATTCGAAGTCTTTAGATTTGACCGACCCAAACGTCAGGGCCAATTGTAACACATGTCAGGGTAAATTGATAAGAAAAGGAATCACTGTTTTTAAATTGTAATTTTCATGTTTTAAAAAGCAACTGTATTGAATTACTAAGTTTTATACACCCTTTGAATACAAGAACATTACACTAATAAAACAATACCAAATGTGACTACATACTTGAATGCATCAGGTGTACAAGGTAGATAACCCACTCTTCGTGTATTGAGAAAAATCAAATTATTTGTCTTCTACAATCATTATCTTCGGTAGAGTTGAATGTAGGATTGCCACTTGTCCCGTATAATGCGGGGTGCCCTGTATTTTACGTAAAACTTACGCGTCCCGTATTATAAGCGGTTGTCCCGTATTATGAATAGTAAGCTCACGTATACATATTTTCAACATATCAATAACTTTAACAAACAAACCCTGATGGACCCTTCTCCTACTGTTTATTATTCAAGACTTGCAAGCAGGTTCTGTTCACATCCCAGGCAACAGTATTCTGCCATATAATACTCGTGCCTTCTATTTGATCTCTTTAATAGCAGATTCCAGCATTTGAACCGAGGCGCCGTAGCTTAGTGGTACAGCGTGGCGTAGCATTCGGGAGATCCTGTGTTCGATCCCAGACGATGACCATCCTGAGGTTTTTCCAGTTTTGTTTCCTTAGTCACACCACGCAAATGCCGGGATGGCACATTCAAGACAGATCCTGACGGAAACCTTTCAGAATCCTTTCCCTCTCGTACCCCGGCCTGAGCCTTAGATGCCTAAAGGCCACAAATAAAATAAAATTTAAATTCAGATGCTAACGTTAAAGGAAGCTTAAATACCTATTATCCGCCCAAAAGTACTTTTGGAGTGTGAGCATTCGCAAGCAAGACGTTTTGTATTGTGCGAGTAGGCGTGTAGAAGTACAAGGCCTAGCCAGTTACTTTTATTTAACATTATTTCAGATGTGTCCCGTATTTCTTTGTATTTTCCTGTATATTTTACCGAGTACCCCGTAATTTATTTATCAAAAGGTGGCAACCCTAGTTGAATGTTACCATGTCCCTGCCTCCCATCTATGAACGAGAGAGGAAAGTGTTTCGCTTTGGGCAGACAAGGAACTTCTCTATTCAGAAAAATAGCATTATCTGATATGTTGATTATCAACTTCTACACCCGTGGTATTCTGTTAGAAGCACAAAAACAGGAACAATAAGAAAATATTTAAGAAACATATATGAGAAAAAAGAAACAGATTTGAGAAAAGCAAAGTATGTTTAGTCTATCATACATTTACGGTACACAAAAATGTTTCCCCTTTTAATGCGTTCAAAATGAGACTATTCTTTACATGCTATACACTGAACTCATTTCTCTGTACTCGAACTGTTGAAACAAATTAAGCAGAAACAATAATAATTTTCATCAAAGGAAGAAGATAGATTTGCTTTCTTCTGATTTATTTTTCATTTCCTACCGAGGTCCAGCTTTTGACGGATCGTTTGAGATAATTCCTTTAATTCATTCTTCAGCGGTGTATCTGTAAGAACTGCCATCTTTCCTTTCCTCCTTCTATTACTTTTCTTCTCGGATGATATTTTTTTGGATAGGGTCGCAGCGTTTGAGGAAAGAACGTTGATTTGGAAGGCTTAGGTAAGGAACACTGATTACCATTAATTTTGCTTATGCTCGACTGGACTGAGATAGACGCCACTAGTGAAGTCAAAGTGGATTAGACGCTGTACAGGAAGGTAAATTCCTTCTAATACTGATATGTATGTGGTCCTCGAAGGAGCAAAATTATTATCTTGAATGACATTTCTGTTGAAGAGCCAAATGTCAGTTATTTATTCTAATATGATGTTTACAGGTGCTGGGTACCCCACCTAGGTTTCTAAGAAGATATTAAACAGTTTGAATCTTATTAAAATGACCATCGTACTTTTATAGTCTTATCCAGAACTAACGTTTGAAATTCTGGTGTCGAATAGCATTAAGTGTAAATGCTTGTTTTAACTCACATCAGTGAAATTTAAGTTACACGAATGTTGCTTGGTGTTTAAAAATATATCACCGACACTTTCTTTTCGTAAATCTCGATCGTAACAAGTCTTTACTTCTCTAATGTCAGTGTCTCTACTAAATTCGCTCTAAAACTCAACTGATGAGGCTCCCCAAATCATTCGAAGGATACACTTAAGAAACAATGCCAAGCCAAGCCGAGCCGTATATGGATTCGAGACGAGCGGTTCCGGCCGTTTTCAACGACCATTAAGTGAATGTAATACCAAGAATAATCATTCGCTTATAGGGTTTTCAACCAAAGTAAGTAGCCAGCTCACAATATTACAAAGATAACGTCGAAAATTTTTGTTGAAAGTTTGAATTGAAACAATTAAATACAAAAAATATAGTTAAACAAAATGTTTAATTACGTCACGAAATGAAAGTAAGTAGCCAGCTCACAATATTACAAAGATAACGTCGAAAATTTATGTTTAAAGTCTGTGTTGAAACAACAATGATATAAAAAATACCGTTAAACAAAATCATAAATTTTGTCACGAAATGTAGGATAATACACAGTTAAACAAAAAAAAATTAAAAAAAATAAGAAATTATTTCAGAATCAAATAAGACATCAAAGTTAACTAACTGATGTAGGTTTAATTATTTTATTTATCTACAGTAGTAATAGTAGTAGGTTAACTATGAAGGCATCATTATGTGATTAGTGGTATAGTACAGCCGTAAGAAAATAATAATACCACTGTAGTAGACCGTAAAATCCTGTAACTTTAGTAATAGAGAACAGATAGCTAAAAAGATTATAAAAACCATTGCAATATCACGTAACGAAATAGGAAATAAAACAAATAAAATATGAAACTAAGTTTAACAAACTTAACTTAAAGAAATAGACTAAAATGACATACCATTAAAATAATAAACTTAATATTCAGAATTTTAAAATAGAGTGTGATGTGTGTGTGATATGTGCGTGATGAACAATGTAAGAAAACAAATGTGTACAAGTGGGAACGGAACAAATATAAATAGAGATATTAACACATATAAAGTAACATAAATAAAGCAACAACTAAAAACAAATAAAACTATTATCAATAAGTGTATAAATAGCTATGTATTTGTTTTTCAGCTCAAGTTTGTAATAAATTTGATTGAAAACAAAAAAGAAAAGAAAAAAATCCCCGAACCGCGGAAAGAGGGCCCAGGTTTGTATCCGGGAACTGGGCCATAGAAAAAAAATCCCCAACTTCCTCCCCTTTTCTTTGCTTCCTTTTCCTTTCTTTTTGTAGAGGAATTTTGTGGAAACAGGTCCTTATAGACTCCGTGTCTCGACGCCGAGTCTGTGGTCGAGGCAGGGAATCTACCCTGGGGATGGCCTACCCCAATTTCATGGAGAACACGTTTAGTTCGTTTTGCCCATCAGGCGCGCGAAGTGAAATTGTGCAAAGGATGCGGAGAGGTAGGGGTGCAAAGGTGTGTCCCAAATGCAATAATGTCATGTCACCAATCCTGTATTCAGTATCAGTAATAAATCCAGAGAAATTAACAAATACTTCTCTCCAAAACTTCATTTCATCATCGATACGTGGTAGTCGACATTACGTTTTGTAAAATAAGATCTTCTTTGCCGTTCTTCATAATAAAAAATCATTATTTAACTTTTCCCGCGGATAAATTAAAGGAATGAATATTATCCCATTGCTGCTTATCAATCATGTCGACTTGTTATCCTTGACAACGATTAGAAACAAACCATATCCTCTTAAGTGTGTCCAAATCTAAAAATGTAATTTAACACAATCATACCTATAACAATATACATCGGTAATATTATTCATTGGAAAATTCAATTAATTAAAAGAGAAAATTTGGTCAAAAAGTAATGATCACAAAAGCATTTGTATTAGAAAGACTATGGGAATGCAATTTTAAATCTAGCAGCTTTGTTAACCCGAAAAAAATACGAATGATAATGGTTTGTGTCTATCCACATGGACTCCGTTACAAGGACTTTGCTTTTAGCATCGTTCCTTCCGGACGGCGAAAATACAGCTCTGGAGGTTAATCAGAAAAATACGTTTTGGTTAGTACTGAGGGAATTATTAGCTATATACGTACATTTGTCTGGTAGCTGTGACGAATATAAGGTTGTAGTGTAATATATGAAGATTTTATCCACATAAAAGTAAATGATTCAACTGCTAATGTCTAAAACACGTATCTCTTGTGATAGAACATGAAGTGTATCCTATCCTTGTTGGTTGCACAATGCTAGTGTCAGATCAGGGTCAGTTGCTTCAATATTCGAAGTGACAAGTTAATTAGTATACGATACCGCATTTTCCACCAGCCGACTAGAAAGAGAAAAGCAAATACAAACAGCGATGTATTCAACGAATAGACGAAATTTGAGAGGATGTTTTCTTTTTCGAATCCGTCCTCATTAATTTTACATTCGTCACCCAAAAAGTTCAGCTTTTGATATTCCAAATCAGCTTGGTGCCCTTAATTTTTTTTCTCCTCGCTTCAGTTAAGAAATCTCTGGGTCTATCTAAAACTCTGCTACAAGTTTACGCAATTATTTAAGAATATATTGAAGTAAGTGAAATAAGAAAGGAGGCAAATATATTTTACCAAGTACATACTCAAATAAATAGTTTAAAGATTAAAAATATTGTAATTCAAATCATGGTTCTGATGCCATGATCAGGTAAATAATTTCAAAATATGTTGCTTACGAATGTATTAGGATATAAAGGTATTATTATACTGATAAAAATATCTTTACTTTGACCATAGCAATATATTGCTCTATATATACAGAATACGTAAAATTTATAGTATGAAAATTGTGGGGTGATAAGATGAGTCAAATGCAAGCATTTTCAATATACGAACCATGGGTCTCTGAAGCCTCGTTTAGGAGATACACAGGGAGCATGTGGTGCACGAGGACATGCGCTATAAGTAATATGAGATGAGGAGAGGCCACTTCGTATTTGCGAGAGCACAGCAAACTAGCCTACTTCATCAAAGCGGTTATTTAACAAATACGAAGAACGAACAAGAACATGGCATGCTCTGTTTTAATTTAATTAAAAAAGACTGATCAGTATTAAATGGTGAAAATACGAAATGATCGGTGGTTATGTGGAGTTTCTTCAGATGATCCCTGGGTTATGTAGATTCGGTTTCCAGCACCAGTGATGGTGTTAAGATGATGAGTGGCGAGTGTCATGCCACTCCACTTCTTTCTGCAATGTCTTTGCGTTATTCGTTCTACCTACACTGAGGTACCAAAACAGATTTTTAACCACGAATAGATGGTGTAACGAATGGATGGCCGTATATGTATAAGCAATACTCCGCAGCTGCCCATAGAGTTCCTTACAAATAACAATGGCTCGCAGAAAATTTTACCCGCAAACCGCCATTGCCCTGATAATGTCCTAAATTAATAGAGATCACTTGATTCGCACATATTACCGCTTCAGGTGTTGTATTTAAGTGGTGATTGCCGGCTAAAGTGATTTTATGAAATAAATATGTAATTGAACAATTAATCATCACAATATACTTGGAGCATCGTCAGATAGGGCTGTTTCATTTCGTACGCACATATGTTCCCTAATACCCCACGCACCTTGTATGTATATGGTGCTGTTTTAACGTGATTTGTACATTTATGGTGCTTCGTTTAGCCTAGGATTACTTACCCCTTTAAATAAAATGATAAACATATCATCAGTGAATAGATGAAGTTATTGTAGAACTGCATGTTGTCATGTTATCTGCTAGCGTGATTAAGCATGACCCATGTTTAATAATGTTAATATCTCAAACTAATTTTCAAACATTTATATTTCTGTTTAAATTTTCTACAGCAATGATTTCTTTACAATTTAACACTTAATGCACAGCAACAATATTTTTTTAACTCTGCTGCAACTTTTCATTCAATAATACGTATGACGCGATCACCATCTGTGAGTTCTTGGTACAAATCACAGTTGCAATATAACTATATCTTGCAGATACTGCCTACAAATCTGTGTCTGCATGCATCTCTACTTGTTATATCTTTGAAGGAGCAATTTCTGTTTTTGAAGTAGTGTGTAGGCAATTATATTTTAGGTTTAATTGCCTTAAACAATATCAGTACATCACAGTCAGATATTTTCTTGGATCGGCTTAAAGCGCCAACCCTATCCTTTTTTTTTTGAAGCCATTTTTTATTATTTAATTTAGTATTCACGAGCAGAAGTACCCGCCCGTTTGTGCAGGGTGAATATAATATGTTGGCAACAGTCATTACGCCATTAAGCAATACTCGCTTCCACGTGGCGTCCTACGCCCTTAACTTGGTAAGTATTTTGGGGGGTGTGCGCCCCTTTTATTGCAACCAGACTAATCCTATATGTAGGGTAGAACACTAAAACACTTCTCCTTCAGTTCAGACTTGACGAAGCGGAATTCGCTTTCTTGATGCTCATCTATGTGTTAAGGTGGATGTTGTAAAAAAAAAAAAAAATCAAATTCAGACATTTTTTATAAATATTTTCATAAGGGATACATAAGGGAGAACACTAAGACACTTCTCCTTCAGTTCAGACTAGACGGAGAGGAGTGAGGTTTCTCGATGGCTTATCTACGTGTCAAACTGTATATTTTTTAAAATGAATGATCAAAACAGGTGTAGTAGAACGGGCGGGCGAGTGAACAAAATTCTTTTAGCATTTTTTTAAATATATAGATTATTTAATTTATAAAAATATTCCAATATGAGGAACTTATTGTATACAAAAAAAAAATTACATTCAGAGCAAAATTAAATTCATGCCAAAAATTATTTTTTTAAAAGTATCTGCGAAAATGAGGACATTTCAAGAAATTTAAGGCAGGAGAAGGACAAAATGTTAAAAAAG
>JAGDQP010069012.1:0-10943 GCA_022664845.1 Lepisma saccharinum
ATATGAGCTTTATGTATCTATTTCAAGGCCATAAGAACTGAAACCCCAAAATTACAGTGCAAAAAGTGTCCGTGTAATAATCAGAAGGTGCTTTATTTGTGTATGTATATTTGGACTACAAATACAACACAAAAAGAACTGGAATTCTAATTAGTTAACTAATTAGCAATTAATCTTCTGATTAATTGCAACGTAATCATTCGACAACATATATATAATCTTTATTTGGTTCTTAATATGAACTACTGGAAATATAGCTACATGTATCGTTTGACACAGAGGTGATTGCACAATATGGTGTGAATCGCTCTTTATCAGAATGACCGACTGTATTGACGCATATGCTCATAGAAAAAATTAGACTCCTCCACCATCCGCAACCTATTGCCAGCTCCAGGACTTTACGTCAATATGCGAGATTTTCGCAGAACACAAGCTAATATACATTAACTGAACATTCTCGGCAGATTGACGCAAAATAAAAATAAAACCTCCTTCCATGATGCTAAGTTGTTGAGATCCCAGAGCATATAGAAGAAAATACTCACTCAGGAGTCGCCGTATAACAGCAGGACTTGACAGATCTCTCTCTTCAAGAAATAATTAAGGTAGGAAACATTATTTCTTGACTTTGCTTAAAACACATCTTCGACATAGCAATCTTACCCCCATTCCGGGAACTTATAAATTATCCGAACTTTCGGGACGCCAGTTGTTAGAACTTAGAATAATTCTGTAAAGTTTTAACTTACTCTTTTCCATGATGAAGAGCACTTGTATACTTTTAGACTCTCTTAGCTAAAACAAATGTATTGAAAGAAACTCCTATTTCTCTTGTAAATATCTTAGTTGTAAATAAACTCACTTTTATAGAACTTTGTGTTAGATACTCTTTGACCATAAAGAAAACAGTTAGAAATTATGTTAAAATCTCTCCATAGGTAAAGAAGGCTGAATTATTTTATCTGCTATGAGACAAGACACGAGCATCGAACTACCGAACGCTAAACGCCAAACAGTTTGTACCTCTCGTAACCAACAAACATTATTCCGGGCATAAAGATGAAATATTATTTCGTCTATTATTGCTCTAGTTACGAACATGCACTAAATAATACGCGAAGCAAATATTTACTTAAATTACTTCTTCAAAAGTCGACAAAATACCTTTAAAATGTTTTTGCTCTACCATTCAGCATTAGAATAGCAACGTTCATGCATTAACGAAAAGTAGTTCTATATGTGTGCCTGATAAGCACACATACACACAGAAACACATATTGTATATTCTTCTCTCACTTCCTGTTCGTTCGTACTCCACGGAAGTGGTTAAGACATTACATTGCATTATATATTATATAACAACAAACAGAAGAAAGCATTTCTCTTCGAGGATGATTATCTCCGGCGAGAAGAGGGGATGAGTGCCCTCGGCGGCGGCCGTGCTACTCCGAGTTTACTCGGAGAAAGCTCGAAACGGCCTCCGGCATATTAAGCCGGAGCTAGCCTGTAGCGAAGTTCGCAGGTTAGCGCCGCCGTAATGCATATCAAGTACACAATATAAATTTAACACATAGTTATCCTCTCATTTACCCCTGTATCAATACTAAAACATCCCCTACATAAAATCATAAATTTCTCTGTAACTACAGCAATCTTTCCAGATAAATGGAAAGTTGCAGCTATCTTTCCAATACCAAAGGGAAACTGTGCGAAACAAATGGATAGTTTTAGACGCAATGCTATCTGCTCCGACAAAGATATACGAGCACATAATATGGGTAAGATTGCTTACCCATATTCAACCAGTAATCTCAAAATATCAACATGGCTTTTTGTCGAATAGATCTACAATCACCAATTTTGTAACAGTCACTGATTGAATTGCGGAAAATTTTGACATGGGTTGGCATGTAGATATTATATATACAGACTTTGCAAAGGCATTTGATACCGTAAATCACGATGTTGTGTTAAGCAAACTTTATAATATAAATTTAACGAAGCCTAACCTGAACCTCATGAAATATTACTTAATAAAAAGAAAACACTGTTACATATAAAGGTTATGTCAGTGATAATTTCAATGTAATGTTAGGGGTGCCCCCAATGCTCTAACTTTAGTCCACTTCTCTTTCTTATACACATAAATGACCTGCCCGAAGCCTTGTCAAAGACGAAAAAGTTACTCTTTCGCGGATGATCTAAAAATGTATAAATCAATATGTTCTATTAATGATTGTAAAGAACTGCAAGAAGACATAAATAACCTAGTGGCTTGGTGTGTAAACGGTGATCTGTCACTCAGTATCAAGAAATGTTTGGTTGTAACAAACACAAAATGAAAAACGCATCACACATACCAATATAAGACTGAGAATGAAACTCTCAGTAGAATGAACATAGTAAAAGATCTTGGAATTATTTATGATTTACAACTAACATTTACAAAACAAATATATTACACCATTGATCAAACACACAGAAACATAGGTTATATTTTACTCCTACCGAGGGAATTTCGAAACACCAATTCATTTATCATGCTTTATAATTTATACGTCCGATCCAAATTAAAATATGACTTTTTAATATGGGCATCTAGTTTAGAAGCTCACAAACGTAAAATTGAAGCGGTGAAAGCCAAATTCCTTCGGGTCCTAGCTTTTAGATATACGAAATTTTACCCCCGTTTTGATACTTATCAATCGTTAGTGACAGACTATGGCCGTATTAGTGTCCAACAGAGAAGACAAATAAATGATATGTTATGTTATTCATGTATAAAATATTAAATAATCAGATCAATGATATATCATTATTAAGTAAAATAGGCTTATGCATCCCTACTGGAAAAACTCGTTTGCGAAACTGAAATATTTTGCTGCAAAAAAACGTAGGACCGATGTACTTTGCAAGTCATCTACATGAAGAATGTGTACAATCTCTAATATTATAGCTAATCAGAATCCTAATATAGATATATTCCACATACAAATTAAGGAATTTCACAATACAGTTGAATATGCCGCATTAAATTTAACAAATATATATGAAAATTGTATATAATGATGGCTTAGAATTTAAAATTGAGTCTCTTTGTTACCTAGGCAACTCAGACGTAGACTGAATTTTGCCTTGGGATATTAATTTTTTTTTAACTGCACTGCTCGTATGAGCAGATTATGATCAATTGTATGTTTTATGTGTATTAAAACATGTATGGTACTCTTGTAATTGGGGGATATGAATCCCTGTTGGAGTTGAAAAAAATAAATAAATAGAGTTGGGTTCAATTATAAAGTTAATACGTTTGAATTTCGTAACCCAATACTACGGTATGATTTCCGATATCCAAGATGTCGCAGCCTAATCATGCAAAGCTTTTTCAGAATACAACTGTCTTAGCCTATCGTCAACTTAGATTTTGGATTTACCGCTGCCTGCTTCTTGTCGAATGTGAAGTTTTCGCACTGCGCTGGTTAAAAGCTGAAGGCAACATGGTTCTCTGGCTGGTTGGTTGGTGCGGTCTTGGTGCAGAATTCATTCAGTTATTGCTACAGATATTATTTAGTCCAACATAGATTTTAAATCCAAGGACGAAAGTAGCCATGTGGGCTAGAAGTCCTCTGACTGCCCTGCGGCAGTTCAGAAAATTACTTGCGGGGGAGGCGTCACGTGATCGGTTGGTGATAGATTAAAATTGAACACGGGCTACTTTACTAGCGGCTGTTAATTGCTCGTCTGTTGGCGTTAAGCAGCCGCCAGTTGAGGTTCGCAATATGGTGTTAGACGGCTGTTACTAGCCAATAGCAAGCAGCAGCTGGTAAACCACTCTAATGTGATCTAGGGTTTACTTCACTATTTGTCCTCTTGTGGATCTTCGGTCAGGCAGCCGGCTACCAATTGAGTTCTACTGTACAATGGCTGGGAAATGATAGTCAGTTTTCAGTTTACTTGAAGTTCGAGCTTTGGGAACATACATTTTCATTCCGTATATTTATCGGGGAAAATATGTAAAGAATAAATCTAATTTCTAGAATGCCAAATAACCGAAATAGATAATTAAATAACTGAATATTTTGCCCCAGACCAGGAAAACAATTTCGGGACCTGCTATTAAAAAATGTTTGTTTAAAGCACCCAAAAGTGAACTTCTGCAGAAACATTCCTCAGTCTGTCAAAATTTTAAAATAACTACCTTAAACGCCTCACGGAGGCTCACTTGATAAGACATATATCTTCTTGCTCACTAGATGTAACCTATATATGCGAATGGTTATTTCGATTATGAAGACCCATGCTTATCAGCCACTACAGTCAAGCACACAAGTAAGAGTCGTGAGACGGCATAGCTACCACGTTACTAACCACCATCGATATGCTCCATTAATTAATGTTAACAAGCGATTATGTGTCGTTGACTGACCGATTAATTTTTGTTTGTAGAATAGGCAAAATTAAATGGATTTTACAACAAAATCTGAATTTCGGGGCTCCAGATCTCCTAAATATCTCCCTGGTTATGAGTTACTACGGTGTGGGAGGTAAATTTACAACTCGACAGCGTTTGATTCCAGGACGAAAGGAAGCAGAAGTGACTTCTGTTGATTCAATCATTTTGAAAAATCACTTTTTGTACACTTCGACCAATATTCCACTCCTATCTCGGTACCTTGCAGTTGATATGGGCAGTCATTTCTTGTATATTAACTCTCTATAGGACGCAGATTCTCCTAGCAAAATTTTAAGGTAGGTTTCGATATGATCTCATTGACGGTCTCCTTGTTAGAATTTTTTTCGACGCAAAATATTATTTTTTATATATATCACCGTTGTTTGGCTGCATACCAGGATGATATTTTTCCATAAATACGTTAGGCGATTCTGCATATCCATAAAAGGTAGCGAATTTATACGATGTTGTAATATATCAGTTTCTGAAAGAATAAATGTCAGCTATAGACATGCGACAATGTTTTTGTCCATAGCTGTACAATCCCATTATTACCATGGTGTGATTGCCAAAACTTCCGGAAACCTCAGTCAGTGTGGCCGACCGCTGGATTCGAACTGAGAACCTGTATATCAGTGATGGTTTGTCTAATAAAATATACAATTTGTATATGTTTGATACATCTTATAATAAACACAACAGTCAAATTTTAGATCCGTTACGGAAAATGGAAGTTCTTAATTCCATAATCACACTTAGTTTGTTAACTACCTCGCTTGTTGTACTCAAGTAAATATAAATGTTCGTTTTATTAATAGCTGCTTCACGTACTTGCTTCCCCTCTCTCTCTAAAAAAAAAGTTGATGCGGAAGGATGCCAGATGTGTGTTGTACTTGTCAAGTGTATGTGTATGTATGAGTATGTTGTGTATTTTCGTGTTTCTGTTGCATGTTACTTCAAATAACGCAATCTCGGAGCAGCTTTAAAAAGTAATTTTCATTACCTCAGCCAGCAAGCAAAATTAAGCCATTTTTATCGCAACTTTCTCTCTCAGCTGAGATTAACTGAAAATACCATCAGCTGTTAAATATAAAATTAGATTATATAAGACAATATTATTCCGGTGCTAGTAGGTGTGGATTCACTTTACATTTTAGCTTAAATTGTTGGGATTGTTTTTCATTCTACCTTGTGTTATTAGTACCTACTAGAAACAAAGGTTCAATTCGCAAGGAAACTAGCGTACATTACAGTAATTGTGGAGTTAAGATTAATTTTAAGTTGAAGTAAATCGAAAATAAAGGATGGTTCGTAAACTCTTAGTTTTAGCGGCATTAGAGGATACTTTTGGGTTTATTCGTCTGTTTATGACAGTCTGTTACCGTTTTGAGAGTACCTGAGAATGTACTTCAGATTCAAAATCGATGCCTAAAAGCCATAAATAGAGTCAAGAATTAAGATTCAGAATCAGGGACATCTTTGTAGTTGGCCGCTTTCAATTTGGTCAAAATCCGATAACGTTTGTCGTCTAGGGTTACCACCCGCCCGATTTTTCGGTATTGCCCTTCTTTTCGAAAACTGAGCGGTATTCACAAACAAACGTCTATGTGGCATTTTGGTGAAAATGAAATAATTTAGGAAACAAAGATCTCTGATGTGTCCTTGATATGTATCTGTACTTGGTTTGAGCATATTGCAACAAATAGCCTCGGTATTCAGAAATTACTGAAGCGAAATGCACTGGAAAAACCATGGAACAAAAGTCTATGTTACATGCTCTTCCCGTGCATGCGGGAAAGGTAAAAAATGGCATGCATAGCAGCTATTTTTTACTGCTACTTTCGCTAAATTGCTATCACTTCTACGACTGATGAAAAGTAGCTACTACTACTCTACTGCTACTTTTCTCCTAAGTTCGCGAAGGGTATAAACAACATCATACCGATGAAAAAGTAAAGCATGTGCAAGCTGTTACTTCATTTTCTGTTTCTAGGAGTCATTCTGGGAAGAAAATATTGGCCGCGTGTAATGCCACATGTTTTTACTCATGGCCGAGTCATAAAGCAGTGCTTCATGATGAACACTGACAAGCCCCCGCTATTTGCTTAGCGCTGTGGTTACTGCATCGGACAGCTAATACGGTGGCCCGGGTTCGGCTTTCGGTGGGGTGATTTTTTTAAAAAAATATTGTTTGATAAAGTTTGAAATATAAAAATATTTTTTTTTTAAAGAAAAAAAAAAAATATAGTTTTATATTTCAAACTTTATAAAATTTGAAAATGTGTTTATGTATAAAAAAAGTTCACTAGCCATTAGTAAGGTTAGGTTAATTCAGGTTTTGTACCCACAATTCAAAGGGGCAGTTTTTTCAGTGTAGTGTGATCTAAGACGGAAAACACACGTTTGTAAAATGCTTGAAATAATGCAAAACAAATACACATGAATATGTAGTAGGCCATTACTCCATATTTTAGAGGCAACATTTGTTATGGCGCCATCTTCAAATCGGCCATCTTGAATGTTGCTCATTTTTTAAACGGGATGGGGTCATGTAACATATCAATCTAGACTAGATTTTTACCGGAAATTCATTGGTGAAGTCAGTTTTGCCATAGATGTATTTTTGAGAGATATAATGAGACGTGACATTAACATTCGTAGTTGATTGAAAAGTTTGGAAATACTCTCTTCTTGAAACAGTGCAAGGAATGAAGACCCAATACACTAGTACACAAGTAATGAGTATTGGTGACCACCTACCTAGTGCTCATTACTTGTGGAATTAGGTTTTCATTTCTTACGCTGTTTCAAGAAGAACAGAGTATTTCCAGACTTTTCAGTAAACTGCCCATACTAATGTCACACGTCATTATCTCTCTAGCCCAGATGGATATGTTACATGACCCCCTTCCCATTTAAAAAATCGAGCAACATTCAAGATGGCTGATTTCAAGATGGCAGCAATGACAAATGTACCCTTTAAAAGATAGCGCATTTACCTAGTATCCATTCATGTGTATTCATTTCAAGCATTTTACAAATAAACTTGTGTTTTCCAACTTTGATCATACTATAAGTACCCATTCTTATGAATGAAACTCTTGGCCACTGCGCTTCGTCTTTATGGACGAAAGCACTGTTAAGGCCGCTTTAGACGATACTATTTCTCGTACGATCCCTCGTATGCAATCTCATCGGTTACATTCTTCGATCGTGTAAAGCGCGGATCGTACGATTTTTCATGCTATCTCCGATGTGTTCTCTAAATAGAAACGGTCCTATTTTTCAACGGATTTTTCGTACAATCTATGACAGCGCCCTACTGGCAATATAGCGTGCTTTCCTATTCGGCTGTTTGGTTATGGATTACGAGACAAAGATAACATATTAATGTTATTACTTGATGCTGAAATTAAATACATAATGGCATAATAAACTATTACAGGTATAAAGATATAAAACAAAGTTTTTAAAGGAAGTGTAAAAAGGTCAGTGATACTGCAGTTCAGCTACTTTTGCCACAGAGGACTGGCAATACCTCAAAATGCTACGTTTTGCATTCCTATAACCACAAAAGGTACTAAATACTTAAATCGTATGTTCAAAAATATAATGATAAAGTTCTGATGTGATCTAATAGCTTCCCTTATATATTATGCAATGCAATTAACGTGATTTTCTTTGTTTTTCTTGTGCATAGAGAACCGAATCTACTGCAGGCATGATATATAAGATAAAATGAATTTTATGGGCGGTAACAGCAAGGCATGATATATATGAAAGGAAATAATGTAGAGGATACCGGTATCTTTGCAATCATATCCCCCCCCCCACCAAATGATTTTGATAAAACATATACACTCTGTGCATCCGAAATAATTAAATACATTGAACAGTAACTACAGAAGTAGACATAATGTAGGTAGAGTGTCGATGTCAAGCCAGAACTGTGCAAGTCAATACGTGAGCTAGGTAATGAATCCAACGAACTAATTTTTATCAAAGGTTAAGACAGCTGACCCTTTCTATACACACCTATATACCTTATGTGAAATGAGCCTATAAATCACATAAAATCTACATTACTCTTTTTTTTTATTTTGCATGTATTTCATGCTTATAGGAACGTAAAACGTAGCATTTTGAGGCGTTTCCAGTGCTCTGTGGTAGAAGTAGTTAAACTGCAGTATTACTTATTGTCCCCATATGTATAAATAAGAATTAAAGTATCGCGATTTATATACTTTTGAAGTGCTGTCTAATATCACATATCTTGTTAACTCAGGAATATTGTAAAAACAACACATATGACTCCGAACTTATCACCGAAGACGGCAAAATTTTCAACGTTTTTTGTGTCTGCATTGAAATATTTATATTGAAGTACAGAAGCTACGACCCTTTCGTTACCACTGAAACCTAGTAGAAGTTAGATTATCTTGATAGAAGATTGTGGCATTAAAACAAACTAAATTTCTGTTGCGTCAAGATTCATGGTTATCAATATTTTAATTCTTTTCTATTTTTTAAATGGGCTATACTTTCACAAATATTTATGTGGCATAATTACCCTAAAAGCCTGAGATGTCACAACTATAAACTCCAGCAGTTTGAACATTGTCTCCTCGTATCCAAAATTGTACCGTGTAAAACACTATACAATATTGTATGATTTATCGTACGAAAAATCTCGTACTATGGATTGTATACATTCTATCATACGAGAGATCGTACGAGAAATTGTATCGTCTAAAGCGGCCTTTAATCATGTTTTCTGGTGGTTTCCTGTTGTGCCTTCCTGCTCTACCAAGTTTGGTCGAAAAAAAGCAGTTTGAATCATCGATAAGCTTACTTGTTAATAGAAACGTACGATGAGATAGATCTACAACTAGGCCTAAACAGAGAAAATAAAAAATACATGATTACAAGCCGAAACACTAAGAATGAAGGATATAGATACATAACGATCAAGAGGGGCCACGGTGGCTCAGTTGGTAGAGCGCTCACCTCTTCATCTAGGGGTCGTCGGATCTATCGCTGCTCATGCCATGTGGGTGTGCGTGGGTTTTCTCGAGGTTCTCCCGTTTCCTCCCACATTCTTCATTCCACCAATTCATCATATCATCATCCATACGGCCTAAGCCATAGTAGGGCAAAAACGAGACGAGATGACCGGAAAATGGAGGAGACTGCATAATGATGAACTCCACGGACTGTACGACTCACCCGAGGTTGTAAGAATAATGCACGCAACGACTAAGGTGAGTAGGCCATGTAGAAAAACGGGAGAAAAACGGAGATTAGATTACTTCTTGGTTGGAAAGCCTGAGGGAAAGAGACCGTTGGGAATACCGAGACGATTTTGGGAGGACAATATTAGAAGGAACCTTCGAAAAGTAGGTGTTTGTGATGAAAACGATCGATGTGTGTTTGATCTTGCACAATATAGAATCCTGTGGCGAATGTTTGTTACTGGGACGATGAACTTGCGAGTTCCGTAAACCGTAGATTAAGTAAGTAAGGTTTATTCTTTATGTAGGAGAGAAACCGAAAATTGAAAGTCGTAAATCTTTTTCCTACCTTGTTCATTTTTCTGGCCTCCAAATTACCTTATACGTCCTCGTTTGGTTCGTTCATATATTCTTAATTCAAATGACTGGCCATACGGATTATTTGTCGTCTAAATGACTGCGATAATCGACCTCTAATAATCCAGATATACTACTCATACATCCGTTGAAAGTTGTGGACTCCCGATGTATTCTTCTAGAGCTATCTTATAATTACATATCAACTGTATTGCCTATATGGGATAACATATAAAATTGAAGAAAAGACAAAATTCTCTTTTTGTTACTCAGCAACTGCGACGAACATGTGGATAGAGTGCGGATGCAGGGTGTTGCAAAATAACACCGACAAACTTGGAACGATGACAGTTCATCAAAAAATTAAAAAAGAACCTTAATCATCGGAATGAAAATTCCGTCGCCCTTCGTATAGTACTAGGCTGCCGAAAGCGTGGGAAAATGAACTTCAAAGCTTGATATTTCCAATATCATTAACAGTACCGCTTACGCGGCATGGTGTCGTCCAAGATTTCAGACCTGTTCTATCAAAAAATGCAAATTCGAAAATTGTACGATGGATGCGCAAGAGATTCCTCAGAGGATATCGGGATTTCCAGAAATTCTCTGAAGTTTATTCGAAATAAGTGTGAATGGGACTACTTTCTACAAAATAACAATAAATTAGTATGTGGCAGATTTCTTTTCCGGAACGGTTTTTAAAAAAAAGCGTGGTTGCATAATGAACAGGAGTAAATTACATAAATTTAAATGAACATTTGGTGTATTTGTTCGCAGTACACACTCAATTCAAAGAGCGGAATATTTAATATTTTGAGAGCGGAAAGAGGGAGAACTCTATCAGAGTGGATTTTCGTGTGAGAAAGATGAGAAATTTCCGCTCGAAAAAAGATGGTATC
>JAGDQP010069013.1:0-10943 GCA_022664845.1 Lepisma saccharinum
CAATAAACAAAATAAACCTTTTCCTTCTGAACTATGGTCCAAGTTCTCAGTAACTGCGTTTTTGAGAGAACCATGAAAGCTTTGTCGCTTTTTGTGGAGATTTGTGTTCAATTGGCCCTCACAGCGTGAGTTGACCGTGAATGGAGATCAGGCGAAGGTCAGTTTGTTGTGGGTATAGCCAACATACTACATGGTTGTGGTAGTTTAGTTACACCGTGAACGTGAGGACGGACAATGTGAATATGAGACCTCCACAGAACGTCATAAGGGCGTGTATGCTGTACGAGTTCAAACTGGGGTCAAACGCAGCTGCAGCGGGGCGGAAGATATGCCAGGCCTTTGGTGAGGGTGTCGAGACTAAGCGGACAGTGCAGCGTTGGTTTACCAAGTTTAAGGACGGTGACGAAACACTCGAAGACGCACCACGTGAGGGAAGATCAACACAGGTTCCAAATGAAGATCTTCAGGCAGCAATTGAGACGAACAGTGGCCACATATGAGGAACTCAGACTACAATTCAGTGTGAGTGGAGAAACCATTCGGCAGCATCACCATCAGCTTGGGAAGAACTTCAAGTTGGGTCGATGGGTCCCACATGATTTGACTCCGGGCCAGTAGGCAACGCGAGCAGACACCTGTGTTTATTTTCTGTCTCGTCTGAGGAAAGAACCATTTTTGGACAGGGTGTTGACAAGTGATGAGAAGTGGGTTCTGAATGAGGCTCCACGGCGCCGTCATCATTGGTTAGCATCCCACGAACCGGTTCCAAAACAGCCGAAACCAGCACTGCACCAGAAGAAGGTCCTCCTGTGTGTTTGGTGGACTGCTCGCGGGATCGTGCATCGGGAACTGCTACCAGCTCGTCAGAGCATTGATGCAACTATGTACTGTCAGCAGTTGAGCCGTGTTCAAGAAAAGCTCAAAACTCTGGAGCCAGCGTTCTGAATCGCAAAGGGGTCCCCCTGTTACAGGACATCGCTAAGCCCCACGTGGCTAGGATGACTCGGGACACCATCCTACGCCTTGGATGGGAAACACTATTGCTTCCGCCATACTCCCGGGACATTGCACCATCCGATTTTCACCTGTTCCATTCCTTGGACAATCACCTTAGAGGACGCCAGTTCAAATTCCTAGTAGAGGTTCAAAATGCAATTGTCACCTTCTTCGCTTCACGGCCCACCAAGTTCTAGCGCGATGGAATCCATGGCTTTCCAGAACGTTGTCAGAAGGTCGCCGATGCTGATGGGGACTACTTTTGATCTTCCAGGTATCTCTCAGGTGACATATCGATGTTCGAAGGTGGTGGGGGAAAAAGCGACAGAAGTTTCATGCTTACTTTTATACAAATAACTGCGAGGCGTCTAGGTCTACGTGTTACTATCTACTTCAGTATTAATTGGTTATTTCTTGAACCAATTTAGAATATTCCTAATCGAAATTTAGCACATTTGTGTTTAGGAGATAGGTCCTCCCCTCCCCCGAAATAAAGAGTCTAATGCAGAATTAGTATAATTTGATTAGTTAGCTTCTTCGTCACATTGTTTTATTACGTTCCTTATAACCTCCCTGGCTTCACTATGAATAGTTGGTCATTTTTTGCACATTGAAAGCATTGTCGAAGAGATAACAAAGTCACACGGAGCAAAGACTCATTAGAAAGAAATCAAAACAGCTTTAGGTATTTTAAAAGCTTGTTTTAATATATATTTTTTTAAATGTTACCCTAAATACGCTGTGGTGGTTGTAGCACACTTTAGGATTTGGTTAAATAAAATAATATAAACATTTAAAAGACATATTTTTCTTCAACAATTCGTACTAAAAGTGAAAAGTTGTTTTGTTTCTACATGTCTAAAAAAAGAAAAGTACGGGGCTCGCTCTCATATAGAGTCACCCTATACATTCTTCAGTTAGCACGTCTCATGCTTTTATTTTTAGTCATGTATAAACAAAATTACTTTTTACTTTTTAGTACTGATTGTTTAAGAAAAGTATAGTATGTATTTAAAAAGTTTTTTTTTAATTTACTTTCTTAATGTAGAATTAGACTCTGTTTTCAAAATCCCATGTGCATTTTAAAATCAACTTCCGGCCTAGATAGGTGAGCACCGGAAGTCGCAAATATCACCTTCGATATAGCATACGTGATTTAGTTAACCGGTATCTCAGTTTTTGTTATTTTTAGTTACAACTTATCCCCTTCATTTTAGAAAGGTTGTCCGGGTGGCCTAACACCCTATATATATAAATTATGACTGTCAATCCGTAATATTTCCTCACCGAATATACTTGTTTAGGCCTGTATGTGGGACATTTTAACGTATGGTAAGTTCAAAAATCGTTCTAGGAGACAGGGATTTTCCTACACCCTCCAAATTTCCCCCGAACTTCGATGGACTTAGAAATTCGCTCCACATACCCCTAATTTGAAATTGCAATCATTAGTGTACTCAGAATTTTTTTGTCAAGCTTCCTTGCTTCTTCGAAAGACTACAGATTCGTAGCAACTATATGTTTCAAAAACGACCTGTTTTGTTCATTACTACTTTCATTTCATTAAATATTTGACATCTGCCACACCAATCGTCTGGAGTGTTTTTTGTTCAGTTTATCCTTGAAGGGTCAGCTAAAGATACAAAAAAAAAACGTGCGTCTTCCTGATTCCTGGAAAGAAACAGAAGGTAATCACTGGAATGTTGAACAAGACAACATTTAACCCCTTCCCTCGTTGCGGTTCCTCCCTTTTCAACGAGGGAGGAAATAGAAACTATTCCGGTACACATTTTAACTCTGCTTATCAGAGAGCCTACTTCCAAGTGTGATTGTTCACGACTGTTTGCCGTAGTTTTAGGGATTATGAAGAGAGCAGGAAATACACTGGAAAAATACTTTTTCAAGAAGAAAGAAATGTTTATATATCTAACACACATTTCGTATATTATGTAAATATTGCATGCATTTTTAAAAGAGAGGATATGAAATTTAGTTTTCTATTAGATTTCAAACAGTCAATTCAAGCACATTATTTTGATTTTATCAAGTGGAAAGTGGAAAAGATAGAAAAACATTGTAAAAAAAAATACCAAACCAAATGTAAAATTTCTAAGATAATACACCTTAAAAGGCTGGAACTAGCAAAACGAATTTTTTTATGACGGTAATTTTCATATTAGGTTTCGAAAATACAATAACATATCTCTCAAGACGCCATCTTTGAACCAAAATGACGGACCTCAACAATCCATTTTCCACATTTAGATAGGACGTTAATAACAATTCAATGAACCCAGTGATCGATTTGTAGCGGGGGATGGTTGGGATTATCCCCCTCTCGGCAAAAGCCTTTCTGGTACTTTTTACAGATATATACCTATTAGCTGGGATATGGACGATCCCAAAATACCGTATAATACGTATCTCACTAATTCCTCCCTCTGAAAATTACAGAAATCGGACACTGAGTCAACCCTAAAAAAGTGGTGAAATGGAGGATTAATGAGCGAAGTTCTTTGGTGAATGGTGACAGCATGTGGAAGAGGAGCACTGGAAGTTAGCACGAGGTGGTAAGGTTTATGATGTTCAAGCCTGAGTGCGTTTGCACACTACGCCAGTGTAGCAGGAAAATCTTACAATACCATGTTGCTTACCCCACACGTCAAATTTCACTAGGAAAATATTACCCCACCTAAAATCATAGCAAAAAAAAAAAAACTTGTCGGCTTTAATAATTTACAAAGGAACAATATTGTGATTATTCAATATATACTATTAGCAATTCACATTATTCAACTATTAGGGTAATGACAGGAGGGTCAAATTTCCCTAGGAAAATAATATTTTTCTCATTTCAACGCGTATGTATGGTATGTACGAACAAAATGTAATTGAACGTATACAATACGTTCTGTATAATTTTAACCATTCTTGAGCTTTTTTAATTCTATATAAACATAGTAAAGTGTACTGTAATGTAATTTGCGTTTCAGTTGTAAGCCCGTGGGGCCGCGCTGGCTCAATTGGTAGAGCGCTCACCTCTAGTGCTAGAGTCGTCGGATCGATTCCTTCTCATACCATCTGGACTTTGTGGTGGACAAACACCATGTGCGTGGGTCTTTTCAGGGTTTTCCCGTTTCTTCAAACTTTCTTCATTCCACCAATTTATTCTATCATCATTCACCCGGCCTGAGACAAAGATGCCTAAAAGCCTTAAAATTAAATTCAGAATTCAAAGTAGTAAGCCTGGGTTTGAAAAATACTTTAATTTATTTTAAAATAAAGTTTTTTTTTCTTTTAAAGTGTAGCCTAGTACTAAACTGCAGTGCGTAAATTCACTGTTTCCGGTTTAGCCGAATCACCCTTGGTCCCCGTCAAATTAGGTTAAACAAGAATCTAGTATACATATTTAATTGCGGATAAAAATAATACAAATTCTCCGTAAAATTCTGAACTTTAAGGGCGGGGTCTTAACCCAATCCTGAATATGTACTTAACACAATTAGTTTAATAATAATAATTATTATTATTATTACTATTATTACTTTGTATTTAGCAATAATACTAATGATTAGTATTAGTATTATTTTTAAGCTCAATATATTACTCAGGGACTAAAGTGGTTGCAAATAGAAGCTTCACCTATCTTATTATTAAAGCTTCACTTAAGCTTCACTTAGTTTATTAACGTCGACCGTAATTTTAACCAGCAAAATAAACGTCGATTCTGGGACAGTCTGCAATCGCTGCCCTTGAACCTTCTGGTTGTTTTTATTATACTGTCCCTTCTTTGTAAATCGTGGGAAGCACACGTTTATGACTTTAATCTTCCACAGAATTTCCAATATTACTTCCCCAATCCCAATGATATAATATAATATTTGTTGAAAAGTTAAAATAGAATTATTATTATTATTTTGAAACGAACCCAGCACAACCAGACGCCCTTTAAAAATTGCAGGAGTAGAAGTAACTCATTTGGCATGACATTCTTTTGATTGTGATCTAGAATTTATCAGCGGAAGGGATGTAACTACATGCTTCACTTGTCACTTTTTTTAAATAAATTTTTGGATGGCAATTGAAAACAAAAGAACAAAGCTATGTGTTCTAATCCTTTGTGCCTCCTTTGTGCTGGGATCGACTACCCGATAGACTTCTGTAATATAACTGCAGTGAGTGGGTGAGAAGGTTCTACATTTGTGCATCTAATTTTGTATTGAGTTTTGAAGATTGTAGAAGGCATTCTTGTGCTTTTAATTTTTATTGAGTTTTAAAGATGTATTAATCCTGATTGAACTTGTTGAATCTAGAATGCATGGGATAAAATTTCA
Source organism: Lepisma saccharinum (assembly GCA_022664845.1). NCBI lineage: Eukaryota > Metazoa > Arthropoda > Insecta > Zygentoma > Lepismatidae > Lepisma > Lepisma saccharinum. Next base: position 5,331 of record JAGDQP010069013.1, read on the forward strand.
AACTCTTTAAGAATAAAATGGACAAAAACTACCTCTCGGCGCCAGCATTGACGGTGAATGTGTAAAGCAACGTTTGTAGGCCTACCTCCTGGTACAAATCTCTGGGGGTACACATATCCTACGACATCGGCAAGCGCATTGCGGCGTAGTGTGTACGGTTTCTTTTCACATTCACCGGCAATGCCAGCGCTGAGAGATAGTTTAAAGTTAGGAGGTCCAGCTATAAATAGAATATATAAACAAAATAATAATACTACTACTACTAATAATAATATTTTAACTTGTCAACAAACATTATATTTTATCATTGGGATTGGGCGAAGTAGTCTGCATCATGTTTCTAAAATCATTTGTACACATGAAAACAACAAAGTACTAAATCAGGATAATTATTTTTAAAACAAGTACTGTATATGAAACATTATTCTGAATGGAAAAATGAAACAACAAAACTCCAAAAAAGAAACCAAACAAAAATAGACAGCGCCTTATCACTAAAAGACTGTAGAATGTTTTTAGGTAGCCGGCATTGTCGGCCCAGTCTGCATCCACCCCTAATCAGTTTTCTTGTAATCAGTTTTTAATTCACCCAATGTCCAAACCACATAAAACTTTGTACACTTTTGTGTGTCTGATTAAGATTCAGTTCTCGTTATCTTTTTTTTTTTAAGAATTAATATTCTTGCATTATGTTTTTAACTAACGAATGGCAAATCAGTACGGGAACCCGAAATTACGGGAAGAGAATAAGCAAAACATTTCCCATTTCGGTCCCGACTTTCATATATATATGGCCCTGAAACCGGGACAGGACTGGCAAACTGGGACTGTCGCCCCAAAAGGCTTCTGCCACTAACTGGGAGGAGACCCCTTAATTCTCTTGATGAAGGCTTAAGGGAACCGACTGGGGTAGACGCCTAATGTCAAATCCATACGTTCACGTCGTGGGGCCTGTTAGTACCCAAGCAACTGCTTGGCGAACGAACATGGATGTGCTGCTCACCAACCCGCATTAGCTGACAGCGTGGTGAGTCAAGTATCAGCACCCCACCTTTCTTTACACATGATGGTACTAGTAATGAAATAGCCTCGGAGGCCCCTAGCAACTGCTTGCCGAACAAACATGGATGGACTGCTCACCAACGCGCACTATCTGACAGTGTGGTGAGTCAAATGTCAGCACCCCTCCTTTCTTTACACATGATGGTACAAGTAAGGAAACAAGCTCGGAGGAACTCATTGCCCGGAGGACAGAATGCAGCTGGCAATGGCAGCGGTCAGTACTGCAGGAAGTCAGAGGTTTAAAATGCCCGGGTTTGAACTGTAGACTGCCAGGACACCGACACGCCAACTCGAACGGACCTATACGTGGCGAATGTCAACGGTCAGCCACTTTCAGGAGAGGACAAATTAGAAGAATTACAAAATGAGCTCAAGAGGATTAAGTGGGATATCCTAGGACTATCAAAACTGTGAAGGATTAATGAAAAACAGTTGGAACTAACGTCAGGGCACACGTTCTACTTCAAAGTGACAGCAAATGGAAAACCGACAGGCGGTGGCTTCATAATTAATAAGGACCTGAAAACACGGATCTCATAAATTGAAGGAATTCCAGACAGGATGGCACGAGTAGTAATAAAGATAAACAAGAGATACAATATGGGAATTATACAAGTGTATGCTCCAACAATCTCACACCCGGAGGAGGAAGTCGGAGACCTATACGAGGAGATCCAGAAGATTTTGGATAGTAGCAAATCGCATTACAAAATTGTAATGGGAGACTTCAATGCGAAAGTAGAGACCAAGTAGAACAGTGACACGAAAGTAGGAAACTTTGGATTTGGCAAAAGAATTCTCAGAAGCCAACAGACTGTTCATTTCCAATACATTTTTCAAGAAACCGCCCAAGAGGAAGTGGACATGGAAAGACCCAAATGGGACCAAAAACGAAATAGACTACGTTCTATCGAATAACAGGGAAATTATGCAAGACGTGTCTGTTCTGAACAGTTTCAAAATCTCGAGAGATCATAGGATGGTGAGATGAAAGCTGAAACTAATTACTAGACTTGAAAGAAGGAATCTTATCAGAGGGAAACCGTCACTTTTAGATCTGGAAAATCTAGGGAAACACAGACAGTCATTCGCGATAGAACTAAGCAACAGATTCAGCGCCTTGGAAGAGTTAGAGGATGAAGAAGACATCGATAGCAGAAATAAAATACTGACCGAGATAATAAGACAAACAGCCAAGGAAATACCAGGCACAAGAAAGAAAGAAGAGAGCAAAATCTCAGAAGAAACTAAACTCTTGATGAAGAAAAGTAGGGAAATGAAAGAAGAGGAAAATTGAACAAAGATTATTGAGTACATAGAACTAAATGAAACCGTAAGGAAGCAAATAAGGGAGGATATACGAAGACATAACGACAATCTTGTCACAAATACAATCGAGGAGAACAAGAGCCTAAAGAGAACCAAACAGCAGCTTTTGATAGGGAAAAAGCAAATAATTGCAGTGACGGGACCGTAAGACGAAATAAGGAAGAAATTATAAAAATATTTGAAAATTTCTACAGAGAATAGTACTACTCCGAAAAAGAGCTAGGAAATGAAAACTCAGAAAATGATGTAGAAGTCCCAGACGTAATGAAAGAAGAAGTGGATAAGGTACTTCGAGGGACTAAGAACGTAAAATCGCCAGGAGAAGATGGACTCATCAGAGGTGTTTAAATGGGGAGTTGAAAAAATGAAAGATGAACTTGCTAAACTATTCTCGATGTGCCTGAGGAAGAGAGAAATACCGTCAAGTTGGAATAATGCAGTTATCATTTTGTTGTACAAGAAAGGGAACAAAGAACGCGTCGAAAACTACAGACCAATTAGTTTACTGTCGGCCATATACAAAATGTTCACCAAAGCTATTTTGAATCGTATTCAACGAAACTTAAATTTTAACCAGGGAAGGGAACAAGCCGGATTTGACCGTGGATTTAGCGCTATGGGCCTAATACAAACATTGAATGAAGTTATGGAAAGGACTAATAAATATGAACTTCCACTATGTTTGTATTCATAGATTTTGAAAAAGCTTTCGATTCGGTCTCCTTGGCAGCAGTACTTAAATCCCTTGAACATCAAGGCATCGAAAGTGCATACATAAAGTTACTACGAAAAATTACTCGACTGCCACATCTATCATTAGACTACATCAAGAAAGTGAAAACTTTTAAGTTGGAAAAGAGGTAAGGTAAAGAGATTAAATTTCTCCAAAAGTGTTTAGAGCGGCCCTAGAGAGAGTGTTCCAAAATTTAAACTGGGATGAAGTTGGCTTCATTACCTACGGTCCGCTGATGATATAGTCCTGTTTGTTTCAAGTGCAGAAGAACTACAAACCAGAGTGGAAGAACTGAGTAACGAGAGTTCGAAAATAGGCCTTAAAATGAACTTAAGTAAAACAAAAGTAATGTACAACCAAGATGCTGCAAAGAAGGAAGTGAAGATTAACGGAGATACAATAGGCATAGTTGATGGGTATAATTACCTAGGCCAGCTTAAAATGTCAAATGCAAAGTTGACTGATGAAATAAATAGAAGATGTAAAATAGCGTTTGGAAGACTACACTTTATTTTCAAAAGCAAACTTCCAATGTGGCTGAAGCGTAAAGTTTATAATCTATGTGTCTTACCCATAATGATGTACGGCTGTGGAACTTGGACACTGAATGCGCAAACGATTCAAAGATTGAGAGTCACACAAAGGGCAATGGAGAGATGCATGTTAGGAATAACCAGGAAGGGAGGAAACAAATGAATGGATACGCACACAAACAAAGCTAGAGGATGTAGTCAAGACTGCTAAGAAGCTGAAGTGCAGATGGGCCGTTCACATAGCTAGACGAAGAGATGAAAGGTGGACGACAAATGTATTCCATTGGATTCCTAGAGAAAAGAAACGACCGAGACGACGTCCAAATGTGAGATGGATAGATGAAATCAAGCGTTTTTCAAGAGCTACATGTATGAGGATAGCAGCAGACCGATATATGTGGAAAGAAAAGGGGGACGCCTTTATCCAGCAGTGGATAGAAAACGGCTGAATATGATTATATATATATGTAATTAAGAGCCATGTTCAATGCACTACTGGATGAGGCCTCTCTCCAGAGGGAGAAGATTTTTCTACTATTGCCACGCTGACTAGGTTGGGAGAGAAGAACCTAAGCTCTCACTGTGATCGCCACTATCTGTTATTATAGTAGTTCCCCAATTGCATCACAATGCTTTGTATTCACCGTTCCAGACCTACAGGCCTTGGAAATAATTCTTGGCAGCCCCGGGAATCGAACTCGGGACCCCTCAAAACCGTAGCTATGAACGCTAACCACTATATACATGACCACGTGAAGACGGTCATGACAAACCCTACTAATTGATTTTATTGGCCTGAAAGAAAAGATGTTTGTTGGATTGCGTGCTTCCATCTCCTTCAGTTACGTCGTTTCTGTCGACAGTATCAATTCCCAACAGCGACGCTAAGGAACGTCGCTTCTACATTCACTAATACATGCATAAGTGCTCGTTGTCATTTGGCAGTACGGACTTCGGCTTGGGAACCCATTTTAGGCTTGGGAACCTCGACGAAGAAACCATACTACAGGGCTGGGACTCTGAAGCAAGAAACCCACCCGTGGCCGGTATTACACGCTATCGGGCGTGATCCCTCTGGCGATGGGGTTGCTGGTTAAAGTGCCTGAACTGGTAGTGACAATGTCACCATGGACCAATGCAATATAATAGTCGTAATAATGTCTATATAAAACAAACAAGACGAAAACATGATAGAATGTATATGACGTTGTCATAGCTAAGTTTCCAACTTTGACCCTATTTTTAGGACCTTATATGCCAGCGATGAAAAACCAACCCTACTTTATTAAGGGGGTTTAAATATGCTCTTTCTACTGAGAATGATTTAAAACAGTTTTCAGAAGGTCTATTTTTCTAACCACTGGTTGTAAATACACTACTTTGAGCGTTTTTACAACAATCGTCAATTTTAACTCAATTTGTCAACGAACGGAAAGCTGTGGGAGCATGGCATTTTATATTCTACAACCTTGTGTTGCTAAGGTGTTAAGCGCAAAGTTTCAAGTTTTTCCTATCTTTGGAAGTAAAGGTAGGAAAAACTTGATTTTTTTTTTTTTTTTTTTTTTCAACATCTTCGGCCAAATTTGCTCCAAATTATCTACATGGATATCGCTCATGAAAATGTTTTTCTTATTTTGTTTCATAGAGCCCGAAAATCTGTACAAACTGGCCAAGTTTTGTTTCTCTCAACAAAATATTGACTTAGATATTATGTCTCAAAGTTGTTGCAACCTCAGCGTCATACGGTCGACGGCTGAAGTATGGTGTCACACAAATGTCTCCGCAAGTATTGCATCGGCGAACGTAAAACCTTACCAATGTTCAATGGGGACATGTTTGAATGTTCACACCAAATCGTATCGAAATCCATGATGGTCGAGCGGGTCACTTTTCTGAAATCAGACCACTTGACATGGAATGACCATTTTCTTAAACAATATTACCAGCACGAGTTTT
>JAGDQP010069014.1:0-10943 GCA_022664845.1 Lepisma saccharinum
TCTAATTCCGTTTCGCGCTTGTTCCTGTCGCTATAGTTCCGTTTCGCGCTTGTTCCTGTCGCTCTAGTTCCGTTTCGCGCTTATTCCGTTCGCGTTAGTTCCGTTTCGCGCTTGTTCCTGTCGCTCCAATTCCGTCTCGCGCTTATTCCGTTCGCGTTAGTTCCGTTTCGCGCTTGTTCCTGTCGCTCTAATTCCGTTTCGCGCTTGTTCCTGTCGCTCTTGTTCCGTTTCGCGCTTGTTCCTGTCGCTCCAATTCCGTTTCGCGCTTGTTCCTGTCGCTCTAATTCCGTTTCGCGCTTATTCCGTTCGCTCTACTTCCTTTCGCGCTTGTTCCGTTCGCGTTACTTCCGTTACGCGCTTGTTCCTTTCGCGCTACTTCCTTTCGCGGTTATTCCGTTTCGCGCTTATTCCGGCGACCCAAAAAATATATATATATATTCTTATCAAGTAGAATATATATATTCTGGCGTTCTATTGTTGCGGTTTTTTTTTAATAGATCAAACTTAGCACTCAATCGAAACTGAGACTTCGTGGCAGTCAGATTATAAACATGGTCGCCTAGGTGGCAGCACAACAATACAATTCACAGGCGGGAAAAACAGTAGAGCAACGAGATGCGCGACAACTGCGCAACTGAATTATTTTACAAAATGAAAATCGTTACAGATTTCAACGTCCATTGGATGTTCTTAATTGGAAAGTTTGGTATATCGAGTTATGGATGTCGATTTTTTGGAATTGTACATAAACTGGAAGTTACGGAACGATTTTTAGATGTACCATGGATGTGCTGTATTGTGCGGTAAAAGCACACACTTTAGAATCTTGCTTGGGTTTTCGATGCGAAACGTAGCATTTCAAGGCGTTTCCATTGCTCCGGTTAAAGAGATATCTATACTACTACAGTATTACCAGAATATTCCTATTCTTCCTTTTAATCCTTTGCTTTATATCATTATAACTGTAATAATTTATAGTGGCAAAATTTATGTTAATTTAAACTCCACGTAGTAAAATATACATATGAAAGGAAAGCAAGCGCTTTCATATGTGTCTGTTAGTATTTGACGTAGAAATTACATACATTTTGCCAAATGATTACAACTGATTAGTTATTTTATTTAGATCGAATACGAAATAAATATGATTTCTGCCACATTGGATCTTCCTATGTAATGCATTATATGACGCTGAATACAGGTTTGAATATATAATTATTCAATGACGTTTTGTTACAGGGGTTACAAAAGAGATATTATTCTTCAACATATAGTTACTGATAAAAATTAACATTTTACCTATTCACAATTGACAAAGTAATGATAAGTGTACCGAAATAATAAGAAACACTTTTTTTCTTTCAAAGTAGGACGAAAAAACGTTTTTTTGTTTTTGTTTGTTTCTACCGCCGTTATTTTTTTTTTTCGATTTTTGCACATTGCTACTCTGATACACACAAGGATATCAAAGACCGGAACAAATCTAATTACAAAGAACGGATCGACTTAAAGTTTTAAAGGCCGGGAAAAGAAACGGAAATTTTTGAAGAAAAAAAAACAGGATTTTTTTTTTCACGCGGCAAAGAAGGCTGGTTTTATTGACGAAATCGTTATTCTTTTTTTTAAATGTTTCATTACCAATATTAATGACTTATCACATCTAGTGCATTTGTTGTTTAGGTTTAGTACAATTAAATGTTCTTATGTTTAAAAAAAATGTCCAAAAAACTTTCAATTTACATTAGGAATGCAATATATCTCATTAGCACCCTTGTACATGGCAGAAAAGTTCTGGTCACTTTTGTCCCTTAGGCATTTTTGGCTTAGACCAATAAAACTTTCATAATGCTTCAGAACGTTCTCAAAAGCAGTCGCATTGCGGATTTTCTTTTTTTATTTAATTTATGTTTTGAACATGAACTAACATTTTAACCAATACATCGATCATAAAATGTTGTCCGGGACCCCGTAATAGTAAAAAAAAAAAAGGTTATTTTCCAAAGTAGCAGGAAAAATTGAAAACAAAATCCGCACATCTAAGATCTGTATTACACAAATATACATTACTTCTTTCCTACATTTATATGTTTTCATCTACACAACTTCCCTCACTCTTCCTTCCGAACTTATGCCCCATATCCGTCCCAACTCTACCGGATTTGTTGTTTTACCCTCACTACAGCTTTTAAAGACTTTATTTAGTATTCTCGCTACTTACTTATATACTTTATTACTAATTAACATAATTACCCTTGAACTGACTGGAAAGAAAGGTGTATTTACCGGCTTCATCAATATCCTCGTGCCGAGGAGTCTTGAGTAAGAAGAAGATATAACAAATGCGCACTGATCGTTGCTGAATATGTCGACCGTAGTGTCCATCAAAAGAGACAATTTTTATATTTCCTGTACATCGTTAGCGATTTTTCACTTTATTATGTCTTATTTTGTAGAGAGTGTTGTTACTTGAAAAAGTTACGTGACTTTCCTCCAAATCATCTTGTTTGCTTCCTTATAGCCCCTTGCCTACTAAATTATTTTGCTTTTCTGTGTGACTCTGTTTAGGTGTCTTCCTAGCGATGCACCATGCTTCCCTAACAGGAGAATATTATCTAGAAAGTGTCCGTGATTAATTGTATTGTCCCCAATATCCCCTAGAAGCAAGATCTTATTTCGCTTTGAATTTAAGCTACCTACATCAGTAACAATTTGTACAACATTTGTCTTCTCTCTTTGAATTGTTGCTTTTTTCTTTCCAATTGTTTCTCAATAAGTAATTCCTAAGTGCTATTTTGTTTCATGGCTTTTTGATGTTTAGTTTTTCTCTGTGATGTACATGCCTCCAGCAAAATACAGAATTTTCAGTGCTGAAAGCAACGTTACGTACGAACAATTTTTTTGTTTTTAAGATTAATCATTGTACGACAGCCAATACATACTGCAATTTTGGTTTCCCCTCGCTCAATCTTAAAGACTGCTTTCTTTGAGATAGGCAAATGCAAATGCTGAATGAGAAAGGCAAAGGCTTTCTCATTCAGCTGAATGGTGTCAAACAGGAAAAATTGGGAGAAATCATTTTCTTCGGGTTTCTTAAAGTAGTCTATCGTTTCGATTGCGCATACTTACTGGCTGAGGATTTTCCGTCATTTCATACATTGCGTGCACAGGGTCGCAACGAGGTTTTATAGCTCCCGGGCTGGATTGATTCTGACGCCCCCATTAACTGATAAAGGGCCAAAAAAACATTCGATCTCTCATTTTGGATGCCCGCCTCCTGCTCCCCCGTAGTTGCGGCTCTGATCGTGCAGCTAAGTTTATATTAAGTGAACTTCCCGGTTCTTTTTTATTACTACTTTATCGGGAGAAAAGCGCGTGGAGGTTGCCTGTGGTACCTGAAACGGAGGGAGCACCGGCTTGATACTAAAAAAGAGAAAACTTACAGAAAAAGAGGAAATTCTGAATTACAATTAGTGATGTGCCGTCCGGGAAAAAAAAAACGGTAAAAATGTTGTTGTCTACGAGCAAAAAAAAATGCTTATATTATTAACGATTGTTTTTTTCATTACGGATATTCCACTACTTAGTACTTCAAAATTAAGCATTTGCTGTTTAGGTTTAGTCAAATTAAAGGTTCTTAGGTTAAAATATGTACAAAAAACTTTCGATTTACATTAGAAATGCAATATAGTCTCGATAGCACCCTTGTACACGAGAGAGAATTTCAATTCACTTAGGCATTTTTCACTCACACTCTGAAACCTTATAAATTACTTTAAAATTTTGTTAGAAGTAGCGTTTTGAAGCACGGGTAAAAAAATATTTCTCGATTTTTTTTAACGAGGCAAAAAACTTGGTTTTATTTATGAAATTTTATTTTTCTGCTTTTTTGCTCAGGAATATCTACAATTTCCCACACCTAATGCATTTGTTGTTTAAGTTTAGAAAAATCAAATATTCTTACGTAAAAAATGGCCCACTTATGACCCTTAGGCATCTTTGGCTCAGATCGAGAAAACATATAATTACAGCACTTTAACAGGGGTAGTCCCAATATATTTTTTAAAAATATATATCTTGTACATGAACTAATATTTTAACCAATTCATTCATCGTAAAATAATGCCATTGACCCCGTAATAATAAATAGACCCAAATGTAGAACGAAAATAAAAAATACTTTTTTCTCGCGTTCAAGTGTCCTTTCTTTTACTTCACTAGTCAGATCCAATAAGAATGTTGTTTTTTTCTAATGTATAATTTTTAGAGAAAAAATAACATTTTAAAAACTTAATTGATCAATTATCGCCTGAATCACCATAAAGGTAAAAAAACAAAGTATTTTCTAAAGTATCATTAAAAATTAAAAAAAAAAACTTTTGCTTTTTTTCGCGTTCAACTTTTCTGGAAATTTTACATAAATATAAAATACACTTCCAAACATAATATGCTTTCATATTGTCGGCATCTTCGATGTCAATTCAAATTTAAGTCACTATTTCTTGAAACCTACGCTAAACTTTACTTCGTTTACATAATTTTACATCTGACTACAGTTTTAAAAGCCGGGGGACAAACGCAAATTTTCGAGAGAAAAAAAACAGGATTTTTTTCCACGAGGCAGAACTGGTTTTAGTGACGATTTTTTTTTGTCTTCATCACCAATATTCACTACTTAACGCTCATAATGTGCCTTTGTTGTTTAGTGTTAGAAAAAATATATGTTTTTACGTTAAAAAATATACAAAAACATTAATTTTACATTAAGAAAGCAAAATATCTCACTAGCACCCTTGTACACGAAAGGAAAGTTCACTTCTCTTTTACCCTTTAGGCATCTTTGGCTCACAACAATAACACATAATGCTTTAAAACTTTGTCGGAGGCAGTCTCATTGCGGATTTTTTTTAAATATAGGTTTTGAACATCAACTAACATTTTAACTAATTCACTGATCATAAAATGTTGTTATAGACCCCGTAATACTGAGCCCCCTCGTGATGTAGGTCTAAAGGTTAGGTAAAATTTCGTTTGTTTGCATTCTAAACTTAATAAATAGCTTGTAGATTACGTAAGGATAGGTTAGTTCGGTTTGGTTTGGTTCGGTAGGTTTGTTAGTGTCCTTCACAGAGCGGGTCAGTCATCTACACCCTAATCTAATAAAAAAACCGTTAGTTTCCAAAGTTCCACGAAAAATTAAAAGTTTTTTTCCAGTGTTCAATTTTCCCTTTTTTTTTTTTTTTAACCTACCTCTAACACACTGCCGAACAAAAATTTATTATCGAATCTACCTGTAATTTCTCCATTCTTGGGTAGAACTGACCCAAGAAATATTCTAAATTTATTCGGAAAAGATCTTCCAATACATGTGTAAATCTACCTGATATCTGTGCTCAAAATTTAACTTGAATGGTTTGGATTCACTTCAGAGATCCTCTATCAGTCGACCGTCCACTAATATAAACAAATTAGAATGAATCAACTCCGGAATATAATGCATGTAGTGACATCTTTCGGTGTTCTGCTTAAACCTCATTAAATAGGCCCTGCACAAAAATATTAAACATATTTCATAATAAATATGGCTTCTAGGTAATGTGTTGAAAATACAGCGATACCTCAGTCACAGCAGTGGCCGAAAATCGACACCCCCCGCCCGGCCCAAGTCGCATCCGAGAAGGGCGATGCCCTATCATTGAATTATCATCCCAACGACCAGCCTTCCTGCGTATTTGATATTCCTCTCTACCCAGCGGAACCACTGAATTACTGCTGATATACAATGCCAACTACTCCCGTCTATGTAAAGTTATTGTAAAATCTTTCTGGAATACCAGGTCAAAGGAATATCAAATATGCTGGAGAAATCGGTCGTTGCGGCAACAACATAATCATAATTTATTGCGTTCTTCAGACCGTACAAAATGTACATTGAGTACAATAGTATAGAGCATATGAGTTACAAAGCATACAAAAATATAGCTATACAGTGTGAAAATAGAACAATGCTTGAGATAGAGGTACACAAGTAATCAGAGTTATATACAGAAAGATACAAAATACACAGATACAGACATAAGTAATAATTGCACATATTATAAACACCAGCTGTGCAATGACACAATCCCACATAGCAAAATGACGTCCCAGGGATATCTGACGGATCTCCTTTCAGGACATCGGGACGTCCTGTTTAAGTCCCGTTTACATCCATGGGACGTATAATTATAATTAATCCTTCGTATAACTACACGAAGGCATATCCTTCTTATAGTTATAATTAATTAAATAATAATAATAGTAAGGTCGATTTAAATTATAGGAATTCCACGTAGGTAATCCCGCACGGTTTTCCGGGGGACATCCAGGGGACCTCCATACGGGATGAACTGTTTGTATTGTCCACAGAGTTATCCCACGGACGTACTTAGGACATCGCTATGGGAGCTTGAGAAATCTGACGTTAATGGGATCTAAATGGGACGTCCCAGGGATGTACTCTGCTATGTTGGATGATATAAGACACCTTAGAACTAATAATATACGTGCTGTAATAATTATCATATCAATAATAACGCTCTGAGTTTTGTCTTATACCTTATTATTTCATATCACCAGATAAAAATTCTGAAGTTGAATGAAACGCTTTAATTTACCGGCATGTTGCGAATCTCTTTTCTGGATTTTTGAATATGTTGTTAAAGTATATTGTCACGTTCCCGGATTCATGTATTCTACTACTCAATAGATGGATTGTTTTGTAAGATGTTTTATTATTATTATTTTTAATTTTGGTGCCGAATTTATATCTTTGAGATTTTGCGAAATTTGATTATACAGTTCCATTTATTTTGGGCCGACTTGTAGAAGAGTACTGTTATGCGATGATATCTCTATGTTAAGGCTATTACGGGTTTCGTACGAATGTGCTTCTTTAATACATTTATACTATTTTTGGAAGTGGTTTTTCACATATATTAAAACATGGTAAATATAAAAAGAGGGAAGTGGTAAAATACTCTGTTCCTTAAAGATTAGTCTACACGATTCATTAATTTTCATGCCTGCTATTAGTCGGATGACTTTCTTTTGCAAGGAACGTTTTTGCTGTTTCCAGAGTCCCCTTCCCCCAAAAAATAATTCAATGACAGATTACCACTGGCAAGTAACGTGCAACTGGGAGACCTGCTTTCAATTCCTAGTCGCTTCATTGACCTATTTTTTTCTGCATTTTTACCACACAATATTTTTTTTTTTTTTTCAAAATTGAAACAGAATGTCAATTGTCAGTTTACATAAAGCTTCACACACCAGATCATACATGATTTTTTTTCCTCAGTCACACAGGCAAAATGCTTGGCATTATTCCGTTCAATTATGTCCTCGATGACTGCTCGTCACATCGTTTTTCCTAACGTATCCCGGACTAAGTCAACCATGTCTCAAACACATAAATAACAATTCACATTCAACAAACGGCCAGTAGTAGCAAATGTCATCCTTTTCATTTAAGTACTTTACTTTGTGATAGTACTTAACTTGTAAAATTATGCAACTATTAGAACTGGACAAGCGTGAGAACGTCATTTGACATGTGATAATAATCGATGAAGTAAAGTACGCTAATGAAATGAACTTTATTATAAGTTGACCTTTTGGAAGTATTGTCAGTGGGTGACAAATTACTCTAGAATCAGGGATCAATTACTCCGTTTTCCTTTTATGCTTTTAAATGCGCAATTTCTATATCCTAATTTCACTAGTCGAATAATCGGTGAAAAAAGTGGGGAGCAACGCCCCCCCCCTAATCGACTCCCAAGATATATTTTTATATAAACAGCAGTAGCGTACCTAACGTTTTATCAGTATTGATCTAATGTGTTGAGATTATCGGATATTATTGTTCTTCTCCCCAAATCAAAGTATATATCGTCGGCTTAAAAGTGAAACATATTGTCAGAAAACATAGTTTTCAGAAAACCAAGGAAAATGATATTGTAATTTTGGGAAAACAAATCTGAGGATTATATTTTTATTTACACTATTAACCTATTAAGATTACAAGATTAGTTTCACAATATTCATATATTTCTGTGACGATTTATAACTGATAAAAATCGTAAATTAAAGAATTTCTTAAATTGTTAAATATACCCACATTCATTGACAATCAACACTATTGATCTTGACCAGTCGAGAGAGTCACATCTTAAGCTTACAAGACCTCATTAGCTCAAATCCGGAAATATTTGACTTAATGTGTTTCACTTTTTGCCGAGGATATTTATATAAACAAAGTTATTATATAAAACTTTAAATAAAAAATAACTGTAACTAAAACTATGATTTATTTTGCTGCTCACCGAAAACTACTAGACTTTTCGGTAAACTATTAGTGACAAAATAATTTAGACTTAAGTGCACATTTTTAACCTCAAAACTATTAGATATACGAAAATATTGCCCATAGTTAAAATTAGAACCAAGAAAATTTATATTTCATTTAAAATGCAGAGTCCCAAAATAATAATTCAATGCCGATATGCAGGGTATCCCAGAATACTTTCCCTGATTACAGACATTGGTAAGGCACAAAATATGACACATAGACAAATACTTTTCATCATCAATTGCATTAAACATATTCAAGTTTTTGTATACATACTTACTGTTATTTTGTTTGTTTCAGGACCTAGTGACGTCGGAATCGGACACCATTTGTAGTAACATGTACTCAAATCAGGAGAAAGCCCAATGTGTCTTCTGGTATCACGAGACACCGCCACCAAAAAACAGTCCAGAGACAATTCCAGACGGCATACCATAGACAGCGACCAGATGTTAAAAGCATCAAAATGTGGTATGCTAAATTTAAGGAAAAAGCCAGCGTCAGTGATCTCCCTTGAACAGGCAGTCGTGGACCTAGTGTCAAGACAATTCAGACAATGAGAGACGCCTTCGTGAGAAGTCCCAAGAAGTCAGTCCGTAGAGACTCACGTGAGCTGCAGATTCTTAGGACATCAGTGCACCGCATCCTACATAAACATCGCCTAGATATTGTAATATCACCTGCATATCCTTCGGGCAACGAAAGGATCACACGTAGAATTTATTAATTGTGTACACAAAAACTTGAATATGTTACATGTAATTCAACATAATATGTATTTGTCTATGTGTCATATACCTTATGAATATTTGTGATCAGGGAAATAATTCTGGGACGTATGTCTGATTTTTTTGGCGACAGCCGCCATTTTGATAGCTTCATTTTCGGAATGTCTATCACTAGGGACTGGAAAATTTTGCTCGAGCGAATTGAGCGAGAACTGTGGGCATCGTGCGAAACTATTAATTCTTGATTCAGTACACCTTAGAAGAGAAGAAAATTGCATAACCGAGGACGCGAATTTAAACCACTTAAGCAAATTACCAGCTTTTTGCTTACTTGCAGCGAATATTTAAGTTTTAAACGAATTTTAGAACGATTTTAATAAATTTATATTGATATGATTTGATTTATTGATTTATTTGCCTGTCTTTTGCTTACAATTCGAGGATTTTCCTAAACTAAGCATTACAGTTGTCACATAAAAATAACTTATAAAGACAAGAGACACAAATTACAATCCGTTTCAACGTAGGCATTTAGAAAGTTCTCCACAGTATAGTACACTTTGCTTAGCATTAAATCTTTTAGAGCTTTCCGAAATATTTGCCCATCAGCTACATCATTAAAACTTGTTGGTAACTTATTGTATAGTCGAGTACTATTTATATACCAGGGTACTATTTTTCTAAAATTTGCATAGTTTTGCTGAATTACATGCATGTTCATATTTCGCCAAGTATTTTAGGAATGGATCTCATTTGTAGCAGTCAATAGATGTTTGTGTCCCGGAGTAGAAGGGTATACATATAAACTAGGAAGAGTTAGTATGTTATACTACTTAAACGTCTTTTTACACAAACATCGGTTTGACAATTTAAATATTGTTCTTATAATTTTATTTTGTATTCGAAATGTACTTAAGCTCTGAGGTAAATATCCCCAGAAAATAATACTGTAATGCAATTGCGAATAAACCTTACCAGAATACAAAGACATTACATTATTCATACAAACAGTCTCCAAAATGAAAAGCCGAGACAGCTCAGCTTATTATTATTATATCCAGTATAGGTATTCCACGATAGGTTCTCATTAATATATACCCCTGGAAATTTTACTGACTCCGATTGCTGCACCTTTACAGAGTTTATAGTCACAGGAGCATGAGAAGTTTTTTGATCGGGAAACCGAAATCTTATAATAGCAGTTTTTCCTATGTTCATAGCTAATTTATTCTTTCGTAACCAGTTAACAAGCTTTTCCCTAGCTCTTGTAGTATACTCTGTTATATCATTTCCTGTTATAAGTATGTTTACACATCTGATACAGTGTTGATTTGGCGGGAAGTAAATATTTTACTAAATCGTTTATATATAGTAAATAAAAGAGGGTGTAGCATTAATCCTTGCGGGATCCCTTTTGATATCTTTAATGACGATGACTGATATTTAATAAGCTTACCACTTTTCTCTCTGGTAATACAAACAAATTGATTTCGATCAGACAAGTATGTCAGACAAGTTAGTCACTTATGTAGCAATCCCCTGTTCCGATAACGATATAATTTATTTAACAAAACTCCATGGTTAATGGAATTGAAAGCCTTCGATAAGTGAACAAATAGACTCAGAACATTCTCTTTCTATTTAAAGCTCCGGCCACATCAACAATGAAATAAAAAATTGCTGTATCAGTTGACCTTTGATGTTGAGACCCATCTTGAGAAGGGAAATTTATGTTATTTGAAACAAAGAAATTATTTAATGGCACTCTCATAGCTAATTCAAATATTTTTTAGAAACAAGATAGTACAGAGATAGGACGGTAATTATTC
>JAGDQP010069015.1:0-10943 GCA_022664845.1 Lepisma saccharinum
AATTATTAATTGGTAAATTGGATAAATTGGGTTTATCCCCAAGATATGTTAAATGGTTTCATAATTATCTTACAAATAGAACATGTAAGGTGAAAATAGGCAATACAGTATCGAACTTGTCAAAAATAAATAATGGAATTCCCCAAGGATCTCCACTTGGGCCTTTATTATTCAACATTTTTATAAACGACCTATGCCCGTTAGTTACATATTCAATGTTATTGTTACATGCTGATGACATAAAAATAATTAAAGATGTAAATTCCAATATTGATAATGTAATACTTCAAAATGATACCAATACAGTTACTTCTTGGTGTAGTGAAAACAAAATGAAAATTAATACTAAAAAAACTTTCTTTGTAAGCTACACTAATAAAACCCAATACTATGCCAGTGCATATAGAATAGATGGAACAAAGATTGTTAAAGCAACTGAAATTAAAGATCTCGGTATAACTTTTGAGGAAAAAATTATCTTTAATAGACAAGTAGCAAAAAATACCTCTGAAGCTAGGAAACTAGTAAGTTTCATATTCTATCAATGGAGGGAATTTAACAATCCTGGCACTTTTATAACGTTATATAAATCATTGGTTAGGCCTAAGGTTGAATATATGTCTTCAATATGGAATGACCTGTCCAAAACTTGTAATTTAATTGAAGCTACCCAAAAATTTTATGAGATTACTTTGCTTTAAATTTCACCTATCACATTTCAAATACGGCTACGACTACTGGTGTGCTTTTTTTAAATATTGAAATATTATACGAAAGAAGGAATGAAATAGACAACGATTTTTTATGTAATTATGTATAGACAAAGATTAAAATTTTGGATAATAAATTACAATCTACATATACTTGAGAGAATAGTGTGGACTATACCCTTGTACAACACAAGAAAAAATCATGTTTAAAAACGATATGTAAAAATGATTTTCTACTACGTAAAACAATCAAACTCTATGAGGATAGAGTCTAAATCACGAAAGGAATGTTAGTTACTCCACTATGTACAATGTAGTTAATTTTAAACTTTCTGTACGTATCTTAAAGGTTGTATTACTGTAAGACAAATATATAATACTTTTTTTTTTCTCTGACATAATGCTATATTAGGCTTTGTACGGCTCCTCATAGCATGTTTCTAAATAAACTATTACTATTACTATTGAAAGAGATCGATTAGCTAAGCTGAATGATTTTAGATGGACTGACCTGTAGTTTGTATATGATCGCGAAAACCTCTCTGTCTTATCCGTAGTATGCAACACTGTGGTGTGTGCTTTAAGTATGTTGTTTATGATCACTAGACGATGTAAAACATTCAATAGAGCGAGGAATTATCATTTGAAAAAATAAACTTTATACCTAGTTGGCAACACTGACAAACCGGTGACATCATGTTTTCACTCCTGATGTCCACGATGTTGCTAGAAACAGATTTCAGGAAACGGAATTTTCATTCAATGACTCGTTTCTGATTTATTGAGAATTATTCATTATTCTTCTATAACTAGGTGTCGATTTTGGACTCAAAGTTGGAAACTCTGTATCTCTAAAACTAAGCGAAATTTCAGCCATGTTCAAAGAAACTTTTTTACTTCTTTTGATGCCAAAAATCACTTCCCGAAAGTTCCGTCCTTTATTTTGAAATATTGTGGATATATACTTTATTTATCTTCTGTGAATTTCAAGGTTTCGCCCCCCGTAGCTTCGCTCCCCCTTGTCCATCGCATCTTAAAATTTGCTATTCTCCATATCTCACCATCCTCTATCAGATGCACTATGTTTGATTAGGATCTCAGAGACAACATATCGTGGCCCTCCCTTGTAAGCAAATATGAGGCGCCACCGCGACAATTTGTCTGGCTCCACCGCTGTCTTAATGACAGTATGAGCCTAAGATGATTAAAATCCATAAATGAATTCAGTTTCTGTACGATGAATTCTCTAAGGAGAATTGTAAGGCTTGGGACTATTTCGTAAGAAAGTAGCTATTCCTCAGAAAGTACAGTACTGCTTTTCCTACTTTAAAAGTAAAAAAAAAAAAAATCAAACTTCATAGCGAGTTGTACGAAATAGCTCTGTTAACTATTACTACAGAGCTTAGCCTTAATGTCATGATTGTTAATTTCTGTTTCACGTTTCATAGTACACTAATGAACTCAGAACAGATTTACTTAGAACAGTCACGTTATTGAATGTAAGTGAGGAGATGACTTAGTTGTTCCTAATGAAAGTTGATTTCTAATTTCGAATAGCATCGTTATGTCTTCGGATCAATCCAAGTGAGAAAAGGAAGGTAAAATAAAGCTTGGATAGAAAACAAGAGAAGAGAACAGACAGAAATTCACAGTACAAAAAGAAAAATAATACAAGCTAAGAATGCAATTTTATTTATTGATTTTAGATTTCTGAATTTGTTTTATGAAACTTAATTTTCTTTTGTGTGCGTGTGTGTGTATTTATTAGATAATTCTGAGTTTGTTATAGCAATGCATTAGCCAGCTCCCGTAATTCAGGTACTAACGTCGCGGAATTTGCGTTGGCAATGGGTAGGTATGTGGGTTTTGTGCTGGACACACACACCGTGTATGTGGATTTTCTCTGTGTGCTCCTGTTTCCTCCAACTTTCTTAATTCCACCAATTTTCTCATCATCATCATCATTCGAACTAAGCCAAAGTTGGTTAAAGGCCTTACAATAAAATTACTTGAAATCCGAACCCCACGGCCGAATATCCTAAAGATTCCAGGAATTTCCTCAATTCCACCAGGCGAATGCCAGAATGGTAACTTGAGGAAGACTGTCTGATACCTTCCCCACCCCGGTCCACGTTCTCTTCTATGTTAGTTAACAATAACTTCAAATATCGATACAGATCATTGTATTAAAGTTTTATCTATTTGCACTTTATTAAAACTTAACATTTTTGGATAATACAGTGTTTTACAGGCAGTCACGTCTGATGTTTTTGCAGCTGACGTATGAGAAGAAGAAACATAGCGGTCGGGGCATATATTAGGGCACTATCCTGACTTTTGTCTGGTGAGACCGAGGGCAAACCCTGGAAACTTGTCAGGATGACCGGCGTGAGCAGAACTCTCTCCAGCGACCATAACTACTAGATTACACGTGTTGGAATTATTCTAGTGTTGTTCTTTTAAAAACCTTGATAAACGCTGCGTTGTTATGTCATCCATGATATGTTCCGTTTCTCCGCTTTTGCCAGGTTTTCGGTAAGCTCAGTGGCTCGAAACTCACTTTAACAAAATTTTAGGTCCCATCCTTACAAAATCTTACTGTAATATCAATTTATTGTACTTTCCGAAAATATCTTTGTTCTTGTCATGTTCACGGCATGTCTCTCGCCACGCTTTTGTAGACTATGCCCACTCTGATAGACAGGGAATGCAGAGCCAAAACCAAACACTAAGAAAGGAGCAGACAGAGTGACAGATGAAAAACAGTAAGTCAAAGCATACTTTTTCGCTGACGAAGTTTGGGACACGCGAAGCTTTGGGTCAGGGGAAGTTTTAACCACCAAAAGTTTGCCTGCGAAAGTATCGGTCTGCCAAGTTTTTGGCTCGCAAAGTTTTGACCTTGCGAATTTTCGACTGCGAAGTTTTGAAACGCGAGATTTCAGCTCCGATATTATGTCTCAACACCTACGAGCCACTTATATTGAATTATAAGGTTGCTCATAGAAATTGAGCTTATCTCTTAAGGCGATATCTTGAAGGACAAATGTATCGACTACAGCAATTAGCAAAGTTTGCTGAAATCCGGGTCTTAATTACTCCCGGACCAAGAATAACAGCGGACTATTCTCGAATAGCAAATGAGACCACACTTGAACTCTCCTAATCTCGCGATTAATATCAAGAAATCTAAAACTGAAAATTTCGCTTATTCTTCTTTATTGTTGCGAAAGTTGGAATACGACTCTGGCAGATGAAATAAATTGCGAGTGTTTAAAAATAAGGCCTAGAAAAAAGATATACTGGCGAAAACGAGACGTGATGACCGGAGAATGATGGAGACTGAACAACGACAACACACAATGAAAATAACACACGAAGAAACATATAGATATATATTATACACTATACTGTACGTATATAGTGTAATATATAGTGAGGTCTTAATGAACGGCAGTGACTTTGCTTTGTTTATTATATTAACTTTGTATATTATATGTATTCTTATAAGGTTAGGATTTTTATGTTCGCACCTTTCTTGTAAGCCAAATTAGAAGTCTTTGATAGAAACCAATCTGTGAAATGTTGCCTACAGTTGAAAATGGAGGCAATTTTCCAGTACTTTATTTTCTTGTTTTGGGACATTCATCCCTTTTCCGCTTTAATCTGCCAGTAATCCCGCTTTCTCCCCATTTGCTACTTCTTTTTAATATATTCCAGTACCCATTTTATCATTCGCATTTGGATTGCGATTTGTATTACGTATCAGGAAAGTGAGCACGGGGTTGAATGCGAAGCACACCTGCAGTGACCAATGAAGTATCTCACGCGCTGACGCTTGTACACTTGACTTTACTTGATTTATCTGTAAAACAACAATTGGTTGTAACAAATTTAATGTATTTCACGTCACGTGTGAGCCGAGTGCAAGTGGGGAACCTACTAATGTATGTTTATTGCATTCTATCTTTATACAAGAAATTTCATTGCGATCTGCTGTCTCCGTGTTAGTGAAATTAAATTTGTTTGCTTAACAAGTTTAGTATAAGATTTCGTAATCCCGAATTTTTGGAATGACTCAGGACTTAAAGGAAGATTTCATTGAAACCGCTTGTTATAGATCCCTAGCGCCAGAGGCGAGCTATGCACTGATTGCGATTTGCACTCCTCTGGCGCTAGGGGTCGTCGGTTCGATCCTGCTCATGCCATATGGGCTTTGTAGTGGACAATCACCGTGTGCGTGAATTTTCTCTTAGTTCTCCCGTTTACTTCCACTTCCTTCGTTCCATCAATTCATCCCATCATCATCTATCCGGCCTGAACGAAAGTAATCTAAAGGCCTTAATAAACTAAATTTAATTCAATTCAAACTGTTTGCGATTCAAGGAATGAAGTTAAATGGGAAACACCAGCAACTTCGCACACAACAACATATTTTCAGCTTAAACTATCAAAAGATCAAGACACTTCATAGAATCCCGCCCGCCTCTATTACGAAATTCCTTTGAGTAATGTTCTTCGAGGATCTAAAATTAAGAGGAATTCAACATCAATGTGTGTGGTAGCCTTTAGGAATTCTATTCTGTAAGATCGCTTAGAAATCCTGGGAGAACAATCCTAGTGGCCGTCCATCCTGACAGGTTCTTCTAGGATTTTCTTTAGTCATACCAGCCAAATTCCGGAATGGTACCTATGAGCTAGGCCCTGGTCGATTAAATTTCAACATCTTTTTCACAACCTTAAATCGGCCTGAAGCTGAGATGCGGAAAATAAATAAATAAATTAAACGTCTTATCTCCAAATAAAAACAAATTCACTTTAAAAAACTTAAGATATGCTTTAGTATTGTGAATTACAATAACTTATTTTGTATGTAACCTAATGTATATACAAAAACTCTTACGGGGTAAAGGGAGGTATGACGTAAGATTTCTGCTCACTAAAGAAGTGATATGCATTTTGCGAGTGACTTTGTGTCACGATGGTGGAAATGTTTTCTTTCTAATAAAATTAAGAGACTTAGTATTATCTCTTCTGCCAGTGACAAAAACATAGTCACTCGCAAAATGGATATCACTTCTTTTTTTAACATAATACTTGCGTCACTCTTCCCTTTACTCCGAAGGGATTTTCGTACTGGTATCACTTATTTTGCAAGGCTGACTATTAAAAAAAAAGTACATAGTCTTCATAGAAAAGGTTGATTTTGGACCATGGTAGGCTCCGTATCTCAAAAACAGTAACTACTATTTTTTAAAAAATGGCATTTCAATCTCCTGCAGTGTCCGCAATTGACCCCCAAACCCTGTGGTACCAACAACCATTTGAGGCTAAAGCAGAAAGACAGACAGAATGACAGACCAAAATTCCTATAATTTGTGAAGTTCTGTGATTCAACTTAAAAAGTCATAACTTCCGAGCCCTGCACTGATTTTGACGTGTGATACACCCTTTGAAATGTATTGAAGCGTACAGTAAGATTTCTCAAGTTTCGTCCAACTATATGGTCTGGGATCAGTGCTATTACAAAAAATATTAAATTCATTTTTTTTTCGAACCGTTCTAGGAGGTCCCAGCTAGGTTCTGCCGACCATTTTTTTTTCTGTGTTTTACTATCGCGAAGAGTTTTCAAATGCACATTAAAGCATCAAAGTTAGGCTTATAGTTTGGTAGATCCGAAATTATCTGTGTATATGTGAGTGCCGCTAAGAGTGAGTTCTTAGCGTCACTCGAAGAACTACCATTCTTCATGATCTCTGTACTTATAATTTGTACTAATAACTTACGACATTTTCAAATTCACCAGACCAAACATTTTTGCCTTCTTTTGTGCCTTTCTTTGGTACTATTTTAGCTCCTTTTACCTTCCTTTTTCCCTATGAAAGTTGCCCCTAAAAATACGAAACTTGAATATTACTATGATTTTCATATACATACATATATATTCATATATATATATATATATATATATATATATATATATAAATATATATACTTAGTACACACACACACACAAACATAAAAAAAAAAAAAAAAAAAAATATGATGCAATCATTTTCTTTCTATTTCCATAGTTTCCATTCTTTGTGCGTATATACAACTGTAGCATGTAAATTTGCATATTTAAAAAAAATGTAGCAAAAAGAAGAATATGAATTGAAAAATAAAAACAGTTATAAATCTCCAACATTAAATTTACATATCAATAGCATATTGTAAACTCATATCAATAGCATTGACTTGCTCACTGCGGGCTGATATTTTTTTTTCTCAGATATTGGTGTTCGAGTATTCATCAAAATTTGTGCGTTGGTACGAAATAAAGCGATGCCAAGTACGACCGTCCTAAAACCATATTTAATTGGCCCTCTGTTCCCCTAAAGGAGACATTTTTTTTGCAACAAAATAATAAAAGTATGATACCAGTTTCCACATGTTGGGGTTCGAGTAATTATGATAAGTTGTGCATTGGTTTGTAATGAAACCATATCAAATATGGCCAGTTTTGGTCGTCAAACACTTTTGGCCGTCCTTAAACAATATTTAAACGGATCCCTAAAGAGCCCAATCGTGTTTTTACAAAACAAGGAATGAGGATATGATACCAGTTTCCATATTCCCAGATTTGAGTAATTATGAAAATTTGTGCATTGGTACGAAATTTAGCCATGTCAAAAGTTTTCTTGGCCGTCAAGCGTTTTTGGTCGTTTTCAAACGAAAATTTTCACGGGCTCCGGGGCCCGGTTAGATAATTTTTGATCCGGTTGTGTTTCGGAGAACAAACATAACATAACACTCTACAACTTTTGCACGCTACTTAAACTCAAATTAAAAAAAAGGCCGTTTTGAGGCCCCCAGAAAAAAAAAACATTGTTAAGCAGTTCTGTTTGAATACTGTGCACAAGTTATAGAATGTTATGTTACGTTTGTTCACCCGAAACGCAGCCGGATCAAAAAAACATTTATCCGGCACCCGGGGGCCCAAGAAAAATGTTAATTTTGAAAACGGACGATATACTTTTTTCTTTCTTTTTTTTTTTTGAGTTTGAGTACCGTGTAAAAGTTGTACAGCAGCCCTGTGAAAGAGTTATCTTTTCACATTGTTTACAATTTCTGTCTTTCCAATTGAACGGCAGATTCTAGAAAATAAAATATATGGGTTGTGCTAGATATTCTGTCAATATAGAAAATGTTATAACCTGAATTTTGACATTTGGATGTTTGTAAGTTTGTAAAACGAATACTTATTTTTTTTAGGGACGGAGCAATGTCGCATATCAGAATTTAAGTGCCGAAATTCTGGTAAGTGCATCCGGAAGGAATACGTTTGTGACCAGGACAATGACTGCCATGACTATAGTGATGAAGACCCCAGGATATGTCGTAAGTGTGTGTGTGTGTGTTTTTTACATAACTTCTTTTTATGTTGATTGATAGATAATATTGATGTTACCAGATAGAACACACAGTTCATCGTGATTAATGAGTCACATTGTAATTGTACATTCCAGTATTTTATCTTGGTAATGTTGTGTATTAACTAATCAAGAGATAAAATTAGAATGCAGAGCTGAGCACAGGCCATTACACATAGAAAACTGAGTTTTATATCTGATGAATAAATCGAAATATTATTTTATTTTACGATACATACACACAAAATAAAAGCAAAATACCATGGTATTTATGCAATCGTATTTTGTATTGTTATTGCCTTACGTTATTTCATTTTAAACTACGTTAAAAACGTGATTCAATAATAAAGTTTATCCTTTCTGATAAAATGTGGACTGCATTCTTCCACAATTTTTAGGGGATAAAATGAAGCCTTTCGTGTTAATAATGAGGTATATATCGGAATACATTTCGCAAACGAAGTACCACCAACATATAGTTTTCAAACATTCCCGTCACGGTATGACTGTTTCTTGCTTCCTGAGATTCTTATCGCTCATACATGCATTTCATTCTGCTTGATTTAGTGACCACTTTATATAATGTATAACGAATGATTTAATAATTTGCTCCCTTGAACGTAATGTCAGTCTCTTATAGACTTATACTTCATTCTCTCGGATGTAGTTGATATATCCCGAAGGAGAAACCGCTCCTATAAGAATGATAAAGCCTATGCGAATTTAATCAAAACCTTTAAAGTATTTGAAGTAAAGTCGAAGGTGCGCTCAAGATCAATTTACATTACCCAACTTAAAACAATTATGTTAGGTTGCATTCCAGAAATGATTATACAAGAAAGTTAAAGCTGTGAAGACACAATTTCTCCTAAATAGACATTTGGAACAGTCCATACAAAAAGATATTCCATATTTTGAGCATGTAATCGTTCTATGTCTAAAACGAGATATCCAAATAACGCGGTACTCATTAGAAGAGGCACATATATATGCCTATTAACGGAACTTTCAAATTCTCAAAGTAATAATTTTTCGCAGTTCACATACGCGCAGAAAAACAACATTGATTGCACAATTTACAATTACCTTCTTATAATTTATTTAATGACAGAAGGCGTATTCACATTCGTACATCGATGATATAGAATATTCTTGAAAAGCTACAACTAAAAAAATAATGAAGTTAAATGTAGTTGCCTTTTGTTTTTAAGGAAGGTTTTTCGTCCAGTTGCATTTACTTTTGAGGAAAGACTCGTCGCTCATCTCAGCAGTATTTAAATGATCTCTTCCTAGACTCTTAATTTTGAGGTTTTAAACGATCCAAGCGATGATCCAAAGCACAGCGTATGGTTACATTTTAGATCCTGCGCGGTCATTCAAATTGTGACTATTAGCTTTCTTTTCGCTAGCAAAATTTTGTTTCGTTACTTTATATAATCATTATTTAGAATTAGAAATTGGAACTGTTCTAAATTTACTCAAAATCATTGTTCCAATAAAGTAATTTCCTTCTCCTGGGGAAGTATCTAAAGTGTGTCGCATGATTTTGCCATTTTTCGTTTCACTTCACCAATCACAATTCTACAAAGCGTGTCTGAAAAGTATCGGACCTTAGTTTTTCTGTGGAAAGTGGTGAACGTTGGATGGAATCACTGCACACACTGGTGCAGGTAACCTTCATACGCAATTTTTGATGGAATGATTCTGTCTTGTTTCAGCATCCGTTAGGTAGCCAGTGTGTAGTATCGTATGGTTCTTCTTCGTCATAGTTCAATTTTGGTAAATGACAGAACGTGTGGATCAACGATTATGGTTCACATTTCGCAAGAAACTTGAAGGTGGCCAAGCAGAGACAATGCTCAAAGTTTACGGCAACGATCCCGTGAGGAGTATACAAATAAAACAGTGGAAGCATCTATCCCCTCCAGATGTTTATTGCGATCTTTTACTACCGAGTTTTGTGCATCACGAACGCGTGCAAGAGAGGTAAACGGTTATGAAGGAATACTGTCTTGACCTCTCCGTCGCCTACATAATGCTATTCGTAGCAAAATATCATGTCTTTGGCATTTACAAAATTGACACCTGAAGCAGAATAAATCCCCGGTGCATTCCTCGCCTTTGATCTAATCTTTTTGCGTAAGAAACGTCATTCCTGTCAGTCTCCAAGGCTCTATGCAATGTCCCCGCTTCGACATCCAAGCGGACGTCATGCACAATGAGACGGCGGCATTCAGATAGTTTTTTTTAGAATAGGCTCTCCACGCATGCTTCCAGCAATGGTATAAGATCGTCGGACTAAATTGGTGGAAACTGACAAGTCCTGTTTCGAGGATGATTAGGAATTGAGACACACCAGGCACATATTTTCATTTTCCTGACCTATGATCATATACTTTTTAGGCAGACATTGTGTCGTTAGATCATGTTGAGTGATTTAGTTATATTACGAGTGTAAAATACTTCATGGTGTTTAAGTTAGTTATTGGTCCAAAGAAAGAACCTAAAGAAAACAAGTAATCTAATTTTCATGTTTGTGGCTACTATAATATCGTTCATAATACTTAGCACTTCTATTGCATTATATTAACATTACATTTGTCTACGAGAGTTGTTACGAATAGGACTAATAAAGTACAACGTCACCAGAAACTAATAAGATATTCACATGCGAAGTAATGAAATTTGAAACATAACTGATTTTTTATCCCATTCAAATGCGATGTTTTAAAGATACAAACACACAGAATAATTGTAAAGACAATAACATAATTCACTAGTTTGGTACAAGTACTCTAGGAAGGAATATATTTCGGGTCAA
>JAGDQP010069016.1:0-10942 GCA_022664845.1 Lepisma saccharinum
GAACTTCAACGTCGACCTCCCTTAGCCTAAACCTCTCAATGGAACTTCAACCTCGACTTCTCTCAGGTGTTGAACCTCGCGAGGTCCAACCTCAAACTCATCTCTCCTTGACCTCTACACGCGAGCTTAAGGTCTTGAGGTAAAGGTTGAAGTTTCAGCGTGAAGTTGGATGACATTGGGGTTCAAGTTCCTTGTGAGATTGAGTGAGGTCGTAGTTCCGTCGTGAAGCTGAGTTTGAGTTAGGTCGAGATGCAAGTTTCATTGTAAAGTTGAGGTTTGAGTCAGATCGAGTTGAATCTTAATTATATATATGGCTTTTAGTTTTCTAATTCTCAGGCTGGGATAGGGGAGGGGAAAGGATGAGCGAAGGTGCCACTTGCCTGGTGTGATAGAAAAAACCCTGGTTAAACCTCAGTCAGGATGGTCGGCTGCTGAGATCGAACTCACGACCTCCCGAATGCTACGTCAACGCTCTACCCGTGAGATATGACATCTCGGTAGATTGAGGTTGATGTTATGTGAGTTCAATCTTGTAAGGTTGTGGTTGGGTGAGCTCGAACATGAAGTCCCATCGCGAGGCCGCGGTTGAATTTCCCACGCAAAGTTAAGGCTGAGTGAACAGCAAGGACAAAATTCAGTACTAATGGTGGTGAGGATCTAAGGATGAGAATATGGAAAATAAAATAACCTCATGAAGACCTCATGAGGTTGGGCTAAGAAAATCTACAAAGAACTTAACATAGGCAACAAACTCACCATACACGAAATTTTCGTTTACTCGTGCTTGGAGAGAAAATAAATATTTTCCCCTCCCTCCTCCGTAAAGACTTCGCTCAAGCAGTTATTGGAAAAAGCTAGACACAGTGAGGGAGACACGTCCCCTCCATAGCTTAAACTTACAGGCTGTACTTCTACGACCAAAAGTACAAGTTCCAAACTTAGAGACGAGCTTCACTAAATTATAATAAGCTTTACATCCAAGAAAGTAAGAAAAATATTAATTTAACGCTCTAATTAAGCGAGAAATGACAGATTGCAACTTTAAATTGCGTTTATAAAGACGAAAATTCCCGTTTGTTTCCAATTGGAAACCATCATTCAATACCGGGAAAAGGTATAGTAATTGTGCAACAGTCTTAAGCGTCCTCTGTGATGTAGTGAAATAATGCGTGAAACAAGAGCTTAAAAGTAGAATTCGAGGTTGTCGTTACAAGTCCCCTCATATTACCATTCACTTTTTTCATACTTTCCTTTTGAATAAAACAGGTGCAAAATGTTAATTTTACAGCAATATTTTAAATTGCATTAAAATACTCTGATAAAATTGATAAAATGGCGAGTTCACGAACATATGTCATGCTGCCAATTTGAACACTACGCAAGTGATGGAGGGAATCCAGCCAACATGTAATTTTTGCCAGCCGTTGAATTCAATCGAGATCCGCCGATGAGACAAGTAAGCATATAAGATGAGAAACTACTGCTGTTACAACAACTACTTTATTATTATTAAAGCCCTCCCACGAGCGTCAGTAAGTAAGGAAAGATAGTCCTGTCCAGTGTTCGATTTGCGGGTCCCTGAGAATTTCGTCCCTGGTGATTGTTCCCTAATATCATCCAAAACAGGGATAAAATCTTTTTATTTCTAACCTATCAGGTAGTATGTTGAAATTTACCAGCAACCACTAGTTTTAAAATCCCCTCCCACAGACTTGAACATGATTAAACTTCTCTTAAAGGTAAAGTACTAGTAGTATTTTAATCACAGTACTAACATAGTTTTTTATTCCCGACCCAACACACAGATATTTTACATAATACCAATCTCGCGAAATAATCTTTGGTGATTATGATCATCTCCATTTTTGTCTTCCGCTTTCAGGGTGCTGAATAGTATACATAAAAGAGGGGAACTCTGCAAGAAAGTTATTTGTTGAATATGTTTGTGTGCACTGTTACACACAATACAGTCATGAACGTGACTATTATGGATCAAAACCCTGCATTGCAGGGAAGCGACCATTCCAAGGGCGCTCTTCAACCTACCCCCTCGATGGGCTGAATCGACCTCCGGCATTGGATATTCTATTGTGGGGGTGGGGCAAAAGATGTAGTTACGCCTCTGAATACAGTATTTAGATTTTGGTGCGAGTAGCCACGGGTTCCATTCCTTGAGGGTCTATCGAACCGAGTGGTTCGAACCCACAATTTTTCAGCCGCTTGTAACAATGTTCTCACTAATAGTGTCAAATAATTGTTTTGGTCTCTCCACCTTGCCTTTATTCTCTCTATATTAAGCCTAGAACAATTACTGGTCATTTGGAAAGTTGTCGCCCTAACTTTGAACTCCTCTATTTCCGAAACCATGCATACTTCAAAATTTCTTCAAAGGAACATTTTCTTGTTTAGACGTTAATAACTACCTCCCGAACTTTGTGCTATTCTATGTTGTCCCTACTAATGAATTTAATTTTTTGACAACAACAATCTTATTCGTTGCGAAACTGGCCGACGTGGCCCGTGTTGGTATAGCGCTTACCTCTGGTGCTAGGGGTCGTCGGTCCCTGCTAATGCCATATGGGCTTTGGGGTCGACAAACATCGTGCGTTTGTTTTCTAAGGGTTCTTCCGTTTCCTTCCACTTTCTTCATTCCACCATTCATCCCACCATCATCCATATGGCCTGAGCGATTTTTCCCTAAACCTTAAAATAAATTGAAAAACAAAATTATGTTGCGAAACCTGTCGTTGTGGCACTCTAACAATCATAAATATTGCTTAAATACAAGTAGGGTTCGAGAGAGATTTACTAAGCCGACACCTTTTAGTTCACTATGTGTCGAGTTATTGCGTCATTTGTGACGACGTCACGTTAATTTGGAACCCCTGTAGCTCCGAAACAATGCAAAATTTTGAATTTCTTCAAATCAAGTTGCTTTGATACAATCACATACGGAAGTTTGCACCATTATTTCGGGAACAACATTAAATACATTTCGGTGTGTGTGAATTTGGACGTATTTTTAAATCTTTCGTCAACTTTTGCTTTATATATATAAATGAAAGAATAAGATTATGTATATATTTCTAAATTCTGTTCTAAAAGGGAAAAAATACAGTGCTAAACTACACAACACTTTTTATCACAAAAGGAATTCATAATTCCTTTAGCAAACCTAAACGTAAAACATTTATTCGTTCTAGATTACGAAACAGCAGTAATGTAAACTCCACGCGCATATTGTTCTGGTTGTTTGAGGAAGAAATCCTTAGCAAGAAGATGACGTCACAGATCCTCGACGATAAAATCAACAGAGAATGTAATCGGCTGGCGAGACTTCCTACTGTGGTGTTTGGGTCAACGGAAGGGAAAGGGGGAGGTAGAATTCAGGACACGTCTTTTATGTCCAGAAGTGGTTAAGCGATAACCTACGAGTTAGTTTGGTCTGTACGGGCCGGCCCGGGCTGGTCTGCTCTGGGATTGACTGTAGGACGGACAGAAGTACCTGGTAAACGCCTGGTAGGATGGCTGCCATACCTGGTAGGATGTCTGCACGGGTCGGGCCGAGCTAATGTGCGACTGGGTGTGCAGGACTCTACATTCAGATTTCGAAGCCAACGTACTAACAATTGAGCTCTCTCGCTCATTAGAAGAGCGACAGGTTTACATATTATACTCTTTGGATTTAAATTTTATTTATGGCTTTTAGGCACCTATAGATCTCTGCGTGATAAGTTTGTGCGAAACTCGGTTGGGAGTCGAACAGGTCCTACACTGGAGGTACCATCCCGATTCATGCCTGGTGTGACTGAGGAAAATAATGGAAAATCTAAGTCAGGACAGTCAGCTGCTAATACCGAACCAAGGGTCTCCCGAATGCGAAACTACCTCTCTACCAAGTAAGATACGGCAGCTCACATACTCCTATCGATGGTTATCCCATGCAGGCACACACACAAATATTTGTCTGGAAAGAGACAGAGCTTCATTTATCTAAGCTATTCTCCATACGTTGTTCAAAGATCCATTCTTTCTCTGTATCTGTATATCGTGTAGAATATATATTTCTAGAGAGAGAGAGAGAGAGAGAGAGAGAGACTGCCTTTACTGCGAATTCGCACGCAACACATTTTGCGTATTTTTCTACTAACATCTTCTTTGCGAATGATAAACGGAAATAACAGCACATTATCAGAAACCATAGTCCTAATGCATAAATATCGGCCCCATTTTTAAGAACTGATTGAACAAGACCTTTCTTTGTCTTTCGTGTATAACGTTAGTGTTCTATGGAATACTTGATTCATTGTGAAAGACTAATTACCTAGCAACTATAGGTTTCAATGTTCATTTTCGTTTCTGCATGTTCGGTAACAATCCTTTATACAGGACAATTTACATTACACTTTTCAGTAAATTTCAACTAGTGGCTCACCATAAGAAATAATAGTGCTAGGCACCCTGTTTTGGTGTTTGAAATGCGACTCTCTAAAGTTTATTATTATTATTATTTGCTAGATAATACAAGAAATCATAAATATATTTCTTAAAGACCCAGGACATGTGGTAATGTTTTCTGTTAAAGAAAACAAAATTCCAACCCTGAGTCTTTCACGCACACACTGCCAGAATCACACACTTCCCACTCTACGTCAGTTAGGTGGAATATCTTGTAGGCTTAGAGAAAAATGGTGTATAACAAAGTCATGTATACATTATATTGCCCACCATAGTACTTTATTATCCGTATCAGGTTGAAGTCCATATCTCACTGGCGATATGTCCTAAAATGTGTGTCTCCAAGTGTCTAAGTTGAAGTCCCTATATTTGGGTGAAAACTGCAATAGCGATCTAGGTTGAAATGGGTATTTAATTTAGGTTGAGATGCCACACCTAGGAAGCTTGGGTCAGTGCGACAAATAGATTGTCATTCTCGTGCTTTCTAGTAATGACGTGGTCAAAACGTGATTATTGTTAATTCATGGTAAATCTTTGTTTATGTTGAAGTTCTTAATAGACTCTTTCTACCTAGAGAGATATTGCCCTTCTTCGGGTGCTTAGAGATATTCAGGATGTCGAGGTGGATCTGTACGGTTTGTTGTTTGTTCCAAAGGCAATGCGACACACACAGTTATTGTTGTAATCTCAACCACGGCGAGAATTGCCGTTTTATCTGCAACAACAGACTTCTAGTTGTTTAATTATTTAAGATAGAAGTACTATGTATATCCGAAGCTATAATCTTCGTAGAAAATGGTAAATATAGTCCAGCCAGCCTGTTCTGAACCAACTCAAAGACAGGCATTCTGTCTGATAGAAAGTGTAATCCTGAAACAAATAATTCGATAATTAATTTTTGATTGTCACAAATTTTACATGGTATCTCTGTGTTAGCACACTGCATAATCTCTTCAGTAAAATGAGGGTTAAAAGATCACTATTTAACAATGGACAAGAGTAAAGTCAGAAATGAAGAACAACTACTGATTTTTGTTCCAGTGGAGGATCACTTAGTAAAATTGGTAGACAACTATGGCTACCGCTCATTTAAAATCCGATAAAGACACACTGACGAAAAGAAGAAATTCTTACTTTTAATTTTCACTTTTAAAGGCCAAGTTACACAAATTTTACGTGCATAATGAATCTTCCTATCTAACTAACTAACTCTATGGCTTATGGAACTCGCAAGTTCATCGCCGCAGTAACAAACATTCGCCATTGGATTCTATCCTGGGCAACATCAAGCCTGGTTTCATCACCAACAACTACTGCTCAAAGATAGCTTCTAATATTGTCATAGTAACGACGTCTCGGTCTTCCCAATGGTCTCCTTCCATACGGCCTTCCAACCAGGATACAATATAATCCTCGCTTTTGCCCCCTTCCGAACTACATTGTCTGCCCACCTTAGTCGTTGTGATTTCATTATTCCTACAACATCTGGTGAATCGTACAGTCCGTGCAGTTCTTCATTACGTAGTCTCCTCCATTCTCCAGTCATCTCGTCCCGTTTTAACCCGTATATCTTTCTCAAAACATTATTTTTTCAAACTCATGTAATTTATGTTCACCTGTTAGGGTCGTACTCCAACTTTCGCAACTGTAAAATTATACCGCCAGAATAACCGTTCTCTATATTTTCAGTTTCAATTTCCTTTATATTAATCGCGATGTTAGAAGTTTTTGACTGAATAGGAACATGCGTTGCCCGATACTGAGCATTTTTATTTCTTAAGTGACCCCAATTTTGCTTGTTACGTATGCGCCAAGTATTTAAATTTGTTTACTTTCTCTATGACCTCATTCCTAATTCTTATGTGTTTATTTCCTTCATTCACTGTGTTTCGGCTTGTTATCGTGTATTTTGGTTTATTTATGTTTACCTGTATCATCGCAAACTTCTACTAAGGCGTCGGTGTTACTTTGTAGTGCAACTATATCGTCCCCAATTAAATCTACGTAATCCGCGTATACAAAGAGTTGATTCAAACCATTCAATGATAGTCCCTTTTTGTCCTCTTTAATTTTTAAAAACGCATTTTCTAACGCAAAGTTAAACAGTAGTGGCGATAAGTCATCCATCACCTTGTTTAAATCCGTTGCGAATCTTAAAACTATCTCACAAATTATTACATATCCGTACTCTGCTTATGGTTGAAACTAGCTTTTCGTAATTCCAAATCGTATCAGCACACTGTATTGCTTTTCCCTTTTGATAGAATCATATGCTTTCTTAAAATCAATGAATGGCTGGTGAACCGTCCCATTGTATTCCCATTTTTTCTACAAGATTTGTCTCAAGGCGAAAATCTGGTCCAACGTGGATCTATTTCTTCTAAATCCACGTTGGTGATCTCCAATTATTTCATCTATGTATATACTTAGGCGTGTTAACACAATATTACTTAATAGTAGTTTCTTGATTAGTTCCGTTCCTCCCGCTTTAATAATTCGGCTCGAATATTTTAATTTCTTTACTGGCATTTCGATCTAGATCTCGCTAGGTTCGGGTATCCACGGTTCTGCGGTATGGATTTCAAGTTGTTCTGTTTGTTCACCGTTGTGTACATTAAGTAGTTTCACGAAATGACTTTTGCACACATCGACTGTTTTAGTGGGATCCGCCTGCAGATCTCTACGTTCATTTCTAATCATTCCTAAGCATGGCTGGTAACCTCTTCTTAACGAGTTTACACCTTTGAACAGATCTTGTATGTTATTTTACTATAGTGGTTGGTATTTGCTTCGCTTTTATTACTTTGCTATCGCTGCCTTCCTTGTTTCCATTCCTCATGAAACTTTAAGGCATTCTTCATCAAACCACAGTTTGTTTTTCTGCTGTTTCTTCTCGCCTACACGTTCCTTTGCTGCGTTCTTAACTGTTTCACGAATTGCCTCTCACATCTTATTTACATCGATTTCATTATTAATATCATCATTATTATTACTCGAGTCGGCTAAGATATCGAAACTATTTGAGTTGGTAATTTGCTTTCATGCTCGGATTATGTAATCGTTTAACTTCGAATTTCAGTTGATTTGATCCCTTGCTTTCACTGTTCGCGATGCATAATTTTTCCCTTACTTTTGTGAACAGTAATTGGTGGTCGGTGTCACTTTCCGCTCTTCTGTACAACCTAACGTCCTTTATGTTGGTGTGTCTTTATCTATCTACTAATACGTGATCGATCTGATTAAGAGTTTTGCCGTTCAGGAATATCCATGTGTATTTGTGTATTTCATTGTGTTCAAAGTACGTGCTCGTCACCGAAACAGTGTTGCAAGTTTTTTGTGCTAAAGTTTTGTAACCTGAGTTTTCGGATTCCTGAGGGGTGCATTTTTATAAGACAGAAAATCAAAATTAGTGGCCACCCTCTCAGGGATAGTAGGAAAATCAAATAAGTGAGAAGAACACCAAATTATGTCCGAACTTGTTTTAGAAATGTCAGTGCTCTCTTTATTTTTTTCATATATGGTCTAATCTTTAAATTAAGTTAAGAGGAAACTCTTACTTTATGACGTAGCCGATTTTAACACGCCATCATCTGTATAGTAGTTCAGCTCATGAATTATTATTATCTTGAAATTGTAGACGTTCTTTCCTTTATCGTAATATTGAAGCCAGAGTAACGTAACGCTATTGTAGTAGCTTTACAGGCGTTTTTTTAATAAGATGGTAAATCATTATTGAAATATCAGTCAAATCATGACAAAGTGAATTTCAATAGCACTCAAATTTGTCACCAAGTGGGGCTTTCAAAATTGTGTACATATATCGAAGAAAACAAAAATCTCGCTTTGGGAGTTACGTTCCTCTGTTTATCATACGACGTTATTTTGATATTGGTGTGATAGATACTGTCAGCTAAAATATGACATTCTAAAACACACACATATATAGAGACATCCATATATGTTTCATGTCAAACGTATTGTAATGCGAACTTCAACATTATTCTGGATCCAGACGTAATAAGACTAAGCACAACTCACCTAGAAATTTTCAAAGATTAAATTGATGTTCTAGCAGAATTCACTTTATGGGCACATAGTCTCTTAGCACTTGACGGTACTCAAATACTATTGTCACTGTTGTCACGATGAGGTATCGAATCTCTTTGTTAAAAAGAGTAGATTATCGATGGTAACTAATAGCGTTGAACAAATACAAAACAGTGCTGACTTTTGGAAAAGTCCAAGTGTGCTACTGTAATATTTAAAATAATCTTTCAGGAATGAGTCCAAATACGGTAAGTCCGAAAGTTCTTGGACTTGTTAATTTTCACTGACTGTAACTAATCTGCCAATAATAAATTATCGTAGCGGAGCCTTTATAACAACGAAATCTAGTTTAAGACTGCCAGATGGATACAAGTAAACTAATGTCTTTATATGAATTGATTTTGCAATAGATGTATCATGCCAATATGATGACATTGAGTAGCTAGCCTGGAAAAACGTCCAAAGCCTTCTCACGAAATGACCTCGTATTAATTTGGTAATGTAAGTAATTGTTCATGGTCAATTGATGTCTAACTACTGAAAGGTGATGTTATGTCTTCGATTCGTGCCAATAAGAGCTTTTGTGACTCCTTTATCCTGTGATTCTTGTTTTTGGAAGGTTCTCGGCGAAAACCAATATGTATTGGTGAACAGGTCACATTACAGCTATAAACGTGATCAAAAGGATGTAGTACTTCTCCGATTGTCGATGGATATAAATTTACTCCTATGAGGTGCCATCGGTGGAACGTGTCTTTAAGATCATCCGTCTTTCTCAGGAAATAAGTGATATAATGATGTTGACGTCTTGTTGCGATGTTGTGCGTTGGATATTGGGGAGAATGAAATTAATGACTATTTCTCGCCCTGCTAATGTTGTTGATGACTCATTCAAAAGAGTACATTAGAGTCAAAGGCTCTATATTTGAAAATATTGGTCTGGCTATTTGCAAATTAAGAAGGTAAATCATCTATGTATAATAGGAACAGTAGTGGGTCCAGGACACTGCCTTGAGGGACACCAGAGGATAAGGGAATAAAGTCAGAAAAGGAGCCGTGAGTGTGACTCGTTGTGACCTATTACTGAGATAGTACATATACTTTCTTCCTACAATTTCAGAAGATATATTCTATGGCCAGGTGTGATTGCAGAGTTTGTTAAATACTCGAAAAATTAAAAAAAAATGTATCGCTTGTTGATGAAACATTAATTATTAGTTTAACGATGTTGGCAATTAACGATAGAAATAAAATTTTACTTGTTACATTAGAGGATAGTAAAGGTTCAGTTCCAACATTGTTCCAATATTCCTTAATTCCTTAAAAAATATATCTTTAAAATATTTGAACATTTTGTCCATAATAATTTATAGTTGAACAACAATCAATTTAGTGGTGTTGATAAACAATAAAAGTGCAAGAAAATTGTTCCTATGACATGAGGCAAGTATATTGATAAAAGTTTCAACACATTGTGAAAGTTCTGATATTAGAAACCTGATGAAAATATACAGAGTGGACCAACAAAAGTTTCCAACCCCTTATTTTGTAGTGGTTTGTTTGAAAGGCCCCGAAACTCTTCAACTTTAGATTGGAGGGGAACGAATTACTATGACAAATTTAACAGTGCAGCTCCGTTCTCTGGGGTTTAGTGGAAATACTTTTAATTTTCTTTAATGGTCCCAAGTAACACATCCACGTTGATCGATATGGTCATATTGGATTTCACGACATCGATCGACACCGTTTCACGACATAGTCCCCATATTGGATGTCAAACATATTGGCCAATATCAGTCAACGATATTGATCGACATCGGATATCCACATCGTTCAACATTGATCATCGAAGTTCCTCAATACATTGTTCAATATCGATCATTGACATTGTGAACATAATGTAATCCTGATCTTTTACTATTTTTGAAAGTAACATTTTTTTTATATAGGACCACTTACATAGACAAACAAACATATTAAAACATGTTAGAAATTTATTACTACTTATATAAAGAATACGATTTTTCTGTAGCCACTTCTCTGTGCTAATGGATTGTAAAATTTGTCGACCACTTCTTGTTTGTAAAACAATGTTATTTCCTATATTACTTTCATGCTAATATTCGTAGTTCCGCTGCATTGTAATCATTTCACGTCTTCTGCTTCATTTCTTTTACATTTCTTTTGAGAATAAGTTAAAAGTACAATGACCATGATTACAATGAAACAGCTTCAATTGAAGGAAATTATGTAAAACAAATGTCAATGAATCTAATTTATCCTCATGTTAATGGGAACCTCTATTACAACCACATGGCCACGAAAAAATTACGCTACTTTCTACCGTACAAACGAAACAAAATGTAAAATGTCCTCCGGTCTTGGCGGTGTGCGGTAGCCATCATAATAAATATTACTATAAATCTTGTTGGTTTGT
>JAGDQP010069019.1:433-10942 GCA_022664845.1 Lepisma saccharinum
GCCTCCCGTCACCACTCACACACACGCACACTGCTACTTGAGCGTCTGTTGCTGCCGGATTCCTGCAGCAAGGCACCCACCAGGACACCGCTGGTTTCCAGCGGTCACACACTCGCTCACTATTACGCACTTTCACTGATCTTGATTTTGTGCACTATTGTTGATTTAGTTATTATTTTAATTTTTCTCTTTTTTTTTAATGGAGTTTTGTTATAGATTTAGTTTGCTTACGTTATTTTTTTCAGTTTCGGATTGTTCTAGTACCCGGATTGTTCCATACCGCCTGGTGATAGCGAAGCTCACGCTCGTCGAACCGGCCGCGCAAACTCGCCTCGCCCGCGAGGTCCGCATCACGTTTCCCTCCATGCGGTATCAGCTCCCTAATCTGTTTTCTATTGGTCAGCCTCTGGTCTTCGCCGCGCCCGGCCTCGGTCGCCCCCGGATATGAATTTCCTTTTGTGATACTCTGTTACTTTTTGGGTTATCTCCTGGAGAACAATCGCCAGTTCTGGTGTTCTCAGAACTTCAGCGATTTCCATATCCTCCAGGAGAGTTCTTTGTTCGCCAACCAGGTTTTCTGTTTCTTCGCATTTTAGCATTACGTGTTCCGGGGTAGCGACCGACCCACAGACGCGACACAGGTTATCCTCCACTATATTCATATCTTTCAGTTTCTGCCTGAATGGGCCATGTCCCGTGAGGAAGTGTAACAGACCTCCCGTAATCTCCACGTCGAGCTCCATCCTGCCAACCACGTCCGGTATTATACTATATAATCTTCTAGCTTTCGGGCATTCTTGCCATAGATGCTGCCATGCATTGATTAGTATTTCCTGCACATCCTGCTTGTTGTCCACAGGAGCATGTAGTATCCTAGTGACTTTTTCGTTATTCTTCTTTTTGATCCAATACATAGCACCAAGCTTTTTGACTTGTAGGTGCAATGGCATGGTTGCTGCAGCCACCTGGAGTGCCTCCACCGGCGTTGTTCTGTATGCTCCTGTGAGTCTTATCAGAAGTTGCCTTTGAGCACGGTTTATTGTTTGACTTTGTCTGACATCATCCATCCGGTGGCTCCAGACACTGGCGGCGTATCCGACTAAAGATCTTATGATGACGTCATGGTACAGCTTAACAATTTTTATCGGTATCCTTAGTTCTTTTGTCGCAATGTTTACTAGTTTATGTGCGATTTTGATTGCTTTGCTTGATATCAATTCGGTGTGTTTTCTGAAGTTTAACTTTTCGTCAAGTGTTATTCCTAAATATTTAAAAGTTTGTACTCTCTTAATTGTTTTATTATTAATTTTGATTATAGGTCCTCTGTTAAGATTAAGTTTTACTTTAAATAGTACAAATTTTGTTTTCTCTGCTGAGACTGTTAATTTATTATTACTGCACCATGACGCCATTTCTCTTGTGACGGCGTTAGATTTCCTTTCTATCTCCAATCTGCTGTTTCCTTTTATTACCACCGCCAGGTCGTCCGCAAACCCTACCACCCGTTCTACCTCTTGTAGTTCATTAAGCATCTCGAGACATGGCTGGAAGGCTAGGTCCCAGAAGATCGGCCCCAGAACCGACCCGTGAGGACATCCTCTTGTCGGTCTTTTGCCCACAACTCCATCGGCCGTACTCACTTCTACTCTTCTATTACAAAAATAGTCTTTAATCACTTTCCAAATTTTTGTGTGAATTTTTAGTTTTTTTATCTCTCTCATTAGAGCTGGCCACCATAGGTTGTCGAACGCCCCCGCTATGTCAAAGAATATTCCTATAGTATATTTACACTCGTCATTATTAAGTTGCTGAATTTTGTTACAGAGCTCGTTGATGGCGTCTTCAGTAGATTTATTTTTCCTAAAACCAAATTGTAAAGTGCATTCATTAATATTTGGCCTTTTATTATTTATCTTC
Organism: Lepisma saccharinum; assembly: GCA_022664845.1. Lineage (NCBI taxonomy): Eukaryota > Metazoa > Arthropoda > Insecta > Zygentoma > Lepismatidae > Lepisma > Lepisma saccharinum. The sequence continues at coordinate 2,351 of JAGDQP010069019.1, forward strand.
GCTGCGATTACTTTTTCGAATATTTTACTTACGACGATTAACAGGCAGATAGGTCTATATGACTTAGGGTTTGTTCAATCCTTATCCTCGCCTTTCAGGAGTATAACCAGCTTTGCCTTCTTCCACGTGTTTGGGAAGATTCCTTGTTCTAAGCATTCGCGAAAAAGTCTTACGAGGTATGGAGTCCAGATATCTTTGTTTTCTTTATAGATTTCGCTCTTTATATCATCTGGGCCTGGGGCCTTTCCATTTTTAAGACTTTTTATAGCTTGTTCAACGTCCCAGTTTGTAACGTTGAGCTCTTCATTATTTTCTTCCTCTCGCTCGGGGTTATAGGTCATGGATGCTTCCCTCGTGAGTGTATTCTGCTCATTATCCTCATTTTCTAAATCATCGGGGAACAATTTTGCTAAGAGTAACTCTGTAGTATCCTTCCAGCTGGTGGTAAACTGCCCATTATCGTTTTTCAAGGTGTTTAGGGTGCCCCTCGTCTTTATTTTACTCATCACAATCTAGTAGGGTGTTCCCCATGGGTCTAGACTAAGATTATCCTCTACGAATTTGTTCCAGGTTCTTTTTTTGTGTTCGCGTAACTCTTTCTCGAATTGTTGTTTGATTTCCCTATCCTTGTTTAGTCTGCTTTGCCTCAACTCGTGGTCTCCAGCCGCTCTGTAACTTCTTCTAGCTGCTTTTGTTTTTCTTTTTAGTTTATCTAATGCCGCTGTTCAATACGTTTTCTTCTTTTTAGTTCCACCTTTTTTATTTGGGATGGCTTCTTGGATGGCTTTCTTTGTGACCAGCTCTAGTTTCTCCGTCAAGTTATGAATATTACAGTTTATGTCAATCTGTGGTAAGTGTAGTTTGTTATTAAATTTTTTCCAGTTTATTTTGTTTACATTATATTTAAAAGCCGTTTTGTCTTCTTCATCCTTTTCACGATCTTGTTGTTTTAGATTTATGTTAAATCCGATGGCGTTATGGGCACTCGTTGTTGCATTTTCCACGACTCTCCAATCAGTTCTCTTGATCTCTTGCCCACCCTCTTTGGTAATTCTACACACATGCACGAACACACAGACAAACAAAAACAGATAGAAAGAAAAACAAAAGAACACGCCAACAAGAAACGACAGTTTAATATATAATTAGTTTGCAATTCTTTTCCATTTTAATGTTACATTTTCTTATCTCTTTTTTGTAGTTCTTTTTCTCCCCACCAGATGGAAGCACAGGTAGTAGTATTGTCTTGCTGTTGAGGAGATTTTAATTCAGCAGACACCTCATTAATGAGACCCCCTATGGCGAAACGAATAACGACGCAGACAATCTACGCATACCAGTGAGCTAGCTACACGCACACGAACGAAATTTGGACTATGCCACCCAGAGTTGCGCAGACGCTTACTGCGACGGTGGCATGGTATTGGCGGACATGTTTAGTGCTAGTTACTTTACAAGGAGGAGACTTGCCATTACGAGACAGTTACTAACGAACCATGGAAGCATCTGTTGTACGCATTACAGAAAGACAACCTCCAGTCGCACCGTTGTGTAAGTGCACACCGCGCTGGGTGGACGAGGCATGTATTTGGTCCGCCATTGACACCTGGAAGCCCTCAGAAAGCCTGCTTTGTTTGGGATGTTGGAAGAACAGCCCTCATCGGCAGGAGCACGAATGTCACGGTCATTTAACGGGGTATATGTTACCCGACGTGTTTCCAGAGGCGGTGTATCATTAGTTTGAGGCTTGAACTCGGTACACGTTACGTGATCCCAGAACGGTGGAAGCCCTGTTTAAGATCTACTTGGATAAGCATCCGAACGCATCTGAACTGAAAGAGAAGATGGATTGGGGAATTCAGCGTCTGATGAAAACCGAATTGTGGAAGGTGCAGGATATATTTGCGGACAAAGATCGTGCAGCCCACCGGTCCCAATAAGAGACAGTGTTTGTGAATTGTGTACTGAATGAAATCATCATATGTAGTGGAACTGTGTATGTAGTGGACTTGTGTAGTGATCATGGCTCAGTGTACGAGTTGTAATGGCGATTATGTTGTGAACAAGTGCATATTGAAAACAGTAAGTACTTATTTACAAGACAATCCTATCTTATGTACAGAGTGTAATTTGGGTAAAGTACATAATTGCATGTACGTGTGGAATACGGGTACTGTAATTGCACAACATATTGAAAGTCATATGAACGATCCAGAACTTTTCCAAGACTATTATGAACGTTTCGTAGACCAGGGTCATCCTCAAATTTCAAAAACCATTTTGTTTAATGTCTGTCGTCATTTTATAAAAGACCCAGAGTGTATTGCATTATTGATACCTTTAATTTTTTAACAGCAGAATCCTAGTTGTTCACGATTATTATGTGCGAGGCAGTACATAATTGGTGTCCAAGGTTTCAAAATTTCCGATAGGAAATACATTATTAGAGAATTTTGTCTAGTTGCATGTGATGCCACGTTCTTGTTTCATTGTCTTATGAAATTACCTTGTGAACGTTCTGATTTATAAAGTGGTTATCAGCGACAAGTCGACTGGTTAACTTATAATTTGCATGGCCTAGACTGAAATACGTCGAATGGATATACAGTATCCCATATCCGCCATATTGTATCGCAACTATGTGAAATGGGCGCCATCTTTTATTGTAAAGGTCATGAAAAGATGGTGTTATTGCGTAAAGTGTTTCAACTGTCGAATCTTGTGAATGTTGAAGATCAAGCATGCCCTACCTTACGCACACTTAATTTCAAAGTAGATATAGCAAAGTGTACCTATCATCAACCAGTGCAAGAGTTTGCATGTGCCTTGCGTAATTGCATACAGTTACAATGTTGGATCAAAGTACAAACATTAAAAGTGGTAGATGGTTTTATTTCATGAAATGAAACTCAAACAAATAGGAGGTAAAAGGTGTTTATTACAGAAAAACTACTCTACTACAAAAAGTTATATAGTATTAAAAAATTATTTACAATGTTGTTTTGTTTTCAGGATCTTTCTGACATGATTCAGTACAAGTTGATCATTACATTGTAAGTTGGTCTTTGAAAATATTTTTAGAATATTAATATTACGTACTTTATAATAAATATACACTAGACAGAATAAGCCACACAAAACGGAATCATAAGCTTGATACTGGACGTTATTTACACGATATATACTGGAATTGCGCCGAGGAAAGTGTACAGGGGGTTTTCTTAAAGGAATATAAAATGTTATATAGGCAGTAACTGTTGGTACTTACACCACTACCACTATATTTATAGAAGTCTGATGGAATACCAAACGTAAGGACAAAATACACTTGCGTGGGAATTGGTGATGTTACATTTACCTATGATCGGTAATGGTGTTAACTGCCTTAGAGGTATATGCTACAAATGAGATTTTTTGCATTGGTCTTAATAACTACGATAACACATTACATAATAATAATAATAATACCTTAAATTAATACTATACGCCCCAGCCTTACACAAAGATGTTGAGCTCAAAAGACTGTAATATAAGATGTACGTACTGGACTCCCTAATGCAAATACTTACTAACAGCACACTTGCGAACCACTAATACGTTGTTTATCCCGTAATGAAACAGATTTGTCGTGATAAAAATATATAAAAGTTAAATATACACTTGATTTATTTTGTAGTTTAATGTAAGCTGTGTAAAGAGAAGGTCTTACAAATTGTACGAGTATGAATACCGTTAATCATTATGGGACATTAAGTGAGGACGTACATACGGAACAACATTTTGTATGTTTTACATGCTCGTCGAAAGAGGTAGCGCTGCAACATAGGGGCAGCATAGTACACGATCATGTTAACGAAGATGGTTTATGAGAGAGGGACGTATGCATTGAATGCATTTGGAATAGCTTAAAACAATTACAATACGTGGATGCTATGCCAAGCTTGTTACAAAGGGTCCTCGAATACATTGTTGCATGCTTGTTGTCGCTGCACGAGGTACTTTGAGGAACAGACAAAACATGTTTTATTTCATCCTGACACTTTGCACAAACTGTATGAGGTATACGACAACAACCACCCTACATCAAATGCAGGGTATGAGTGGTTTTGTGGAAATGTAAAATATGGTGGTAAACTGGTGTTGCACCTTGTAAAACGTGAATTTCAAACCAAGGACTACCAGGCAAATAGACCGTCTGCATGACTCGTACAGCAGTAAGAATTTGTCCCGCAAACCTCTCATCACTACCGTTATGTGGAAATACAATACTTAGTATATTTTGAACAAGGGGTACAGCGCGCATGCGTGAGGTAATGGACTGCTACGAACTACCACTGAAATATATACAGGGGTTGGACAAAAAATCTAAAACACGTCATACAGGACACGTAAGTTTGGCCACTGTACACCACGTGTTGCTTTTGCCGATCGTGTTTTGTTTTCAATGTGTCATGTGGACCTTCCTCTTCCGTCAGCAGTACGCAGTTCACCTGTGAGTGTCGTGGTGTGCAAGTGGTGCGGTAAAATGGGCGACCTGACAGACTTCCAAAGAGGCATGATCGTTGGTGCCCGTCTGGTTGGAGCTTCAGTGACAACAGTGGCGACCATTGTGGGGGTATCGACAGGCACTGTGTCCAATGTCACGAGGGCATACACAATGCATGTGCAAACAACGTCTGCAAAGCACAACAGTGGTCGAAAGACAATCCTGTCCGATAGGGACAGGAGGGCATTAAAACGGACTCTAGCAGCTAAAAAGCAGACCACTGCAATGAAAATTACGTCTAAACTGAATTCCGACCTACAGAACCCGGTTTCATCAAAAACAGTGCGACGGGAACTTCATAAAATGAAAATTCATGGCAGGGCCGCGATCGCCAAACCTCTGGTCACAGCAGTAAATGCGAAGCGGCGTATCCAGTGGTGCAAGGACCACAAGGAGTGGACGCTTGATCAGTGGAAACACGTAATGTATTCCGATGAATCGACCTACACCTTGTTTCCAACAACCGGTAGTGTTTACGTATGGAGAACACCGTCGCAGGCCTATGATCCAGACTGTCTGCGCCCAACTGTAAAGCATGGGGGTGGTTCTGTTACAGTATGGGCAGTGATATCGTGGTTTTCTGCAGGTCCCATCACAGCCCTGCATGGAATGATGAATGCTAAGGCGTATGAGGCCATTTGGGGGGACCAGGTTCTACCCATGGCCCACACATTGTTCCCGGATGGTGATGGCATATACCAAGATGATTTGGCACCCTGTCACGCTGCAAAAATGGTTTGAGGAGCATGACCAGGAGCTATCACACCTCCCCTGGGTCCCACAATCACCAGATCTGAACATCATTGAGCCATTGTGGTCTTTGTTAGAAAGGCGTGTTCGGTCTCATTACCCTCCACCATCATCCCTTAAGGAACTGGAGCATGTTTTGGAGGAAGAATGGTACAACATTCCACACACCACGATTCAGGAGCTGTATACGTCCATTCCACGACGGATCCAAGCTGTTTTGGACGCAAAAGGAGGCCCCACACCATACTAGGTATGATTTTCACACTTTTTCAAACGTATTAGATTTTTTGTCCAACCCCTGTATGTAACTGCGGTATATTGTAAGTATCATATTTTAATTGGTCCACAGAGTGAAAAGAACACGATGGATACTTTAGACGTTATACTAGTTGCTGAGTTTGGACGTAAGCGAGCAAACGAGGATGAAGAGGTTATAGTATTGTACACCGGTAAGGAAGCTACTTGCAGTGAAACAACAATGTATGATGAACTTGTCATATTGCCAACGGAAGAGAATCCCAAGTGTGTGTGCGTACCTGCAAAAACGTCTATATACTGTTTATGGAACACGTTTAAAGTATTGCAAGTGTCCTCATGGCTTATTTGTAAGGGATGCTGGGACAACTGGCCAAATTTAGCTGTGCACCAGTGTAGTCGAGGCCGTTACTATGTGGAGAAACAAACAAAACGTGTGTTATTTCATCCTAAAACAATGCAAAACCTATATAAATTATATAAGACATTGCATCCGAAAACCAGTGGTGGCTTTTGCTGGTTTTATATTAATGTGAAAAACACTGGAAAAACAGCGTTGGGTTTAGCTGAAAGTGAGTTCCAGAAAAAAGACTATCGGGCCAACAGACCATTTTTTCGTTTACCAGACCCTAGTAATGATTACATAGTTTGAAGAATGTTCCATGTAATGTCAAAACTTTTAACAATAATTACGTAGTTAGCTCAACCAACTTTACGATTGTCGTGTCTTGTGTAACATATTGCCACTGTACGCATGATACAAGTAGATGAAACAACGCTAAAGTAATAATCGCTGAAAGATCCTGTTCCTGTACCCCCTCGATTTTATTTATTGAAAGTGTGTTCAAGAAATGCTAGACAACTGACATACAGCAGTAGGATTTCAAGTAAACACAAGTGCACAAACTCACCAATGTAAGTTCACTTAAGTATAGCATGAACTGTTTTGCAATATGTATTGCTACACTAGAATCCCCTTGCCAGTTTTAATTTTGCATATAGACCTACCGTTTGGAAACGTCCGTACCATATTACCAATAAAAGTGAAACCTTTGGGGTGTAGTGAGTAACTAACACATCAATGTAGAACAAACTAAAATTGTGTTAAACGTACAAGTGCAAACGAAACTATTTAACGTGAAAGAAAAATGGTTTTAGCGTGCAAGTGAACGTTTTATTTTTTTTGAACTGTGTATTATGTTATTTCGCTGGACAACGTGGACATGTTTTATAAATATTCCCTAAACTGGAAATTCCTAACGTGTGTACACAATGTCATGAACTTTTTTTGTATTTATGGCATTAAAAAAACATAGATTTGTTATTCTGATTGGTTAACTTGTTTGAAGGAAGTATATGTGGTGTTGTGAACTGTTTATTTGTTTCTTTCGTAAATTGTAAATATGATCTGTTTATAAATATACCCTAAACTGGAAATTCCGAACGTGTGTAAACAATGTTATGAACTGTTTTTTGTATTCATGGCATTAAAACATAGATTTGTTTTTTCGATTCATTAACTTGCTTAAATGAAGTATATGTGGTGTTGTGAACTCTATTTGTTTCTTTCATGCATTAGGAACATGATATAAAGAACTGTGCTAATATTAACGGAGTAAAGCACTTAGTGTTGTGCATAGTTTGTTTTCAATAGTAAGACACGTAGTTATTTTACTAACTGGTTTAAACAAAACATTATGTACATTGGCATTAGATAAAATAAAATGTAAATAAAATGTTCAGGTTTCGTTTTTATTTACGTATCACCTGACACATTTCTGACTTAGGGTACGTACTACTTACTAAAGATAAATACTATAGGTAAACTGTAATGATTGGTCCATACAGAAGTGGAATTTTAAACATAGCACATACGTAACGTTAACACAACCTTAAGAGCTTTTAAACAGATGAAGACTTGTCCACCATTTATAGTTTAACATTCTATGAGTTGAACATTAGTTGTTAAAGCCTTCTTAAATCCAAGTGAAAAATCCTTTTCTAAAAATAGCTTACATATGATTGCACTTTTTAGTTATATTATTATACGTATCACTAAAGTCATTCCATTCAGATAGTGTGTTGGAATGAAATCTGGAAAACACTGAATATATTTCTAATTTTGTAGTAAACAATTGAAGTAGCTGCCATGTCATGTCATGTAACATAATGCGTGGAAACGTTGTACACTCATGATTCTCACTATTTAGGTTCATCGCACACTTTGTACATAACAGTATGTATGTAGGCGCAAAAAGATCAATTGCACGAATAACACACGTTTTACTTACTGGTTGATTCACTTTACATTTGCAATGCTTAGCACTAGTTTCTATTAGTGATTGTGGAACCGGAAAACAATATTTTTGAGCTATTTGCATTGCACCATTATTAAACATTAGAAAGTGCATTTTTACAGAGATGTGCTCACCATGCGTGCTTAACACTTACTAGATTATATTTACTCCTTCCTGACATAGTTATAGAATCATATTATTGAACTGGTAACTTTCCCCAAGGCATGGAATGATATAATAGGTTCAGCACTCAAATAAAATACACTGACGTAAATAAAATGTTAGTATACTTTACAACGTCACCAAGGAGTATTTGCTATTGTACAAATCATAAAGTTCAAGTAGAATGGCATCAGCATACATTGGTGGAATCCAAAACGGTGCATCGTACATCATGCATGTAAACTATCTTCTATAAGGACCTTGCACAAACAGACATTTAACTATTAATGGAACCAAACGTACATGGCATTGACACTGTACGAAACTAGTGGGCATGTTTCTTAGAGCGTACAAACAAATAACGAATGTACAATATAAAACGACATTGTATTATATACTATGCTTGGTTTAATTTTAGTATCATTCTATTGTACCTACAGGAATGTCAAGTAAAAAAAGCAATACAGCATATTTTTATTGTATACCAAAGGAAATAAAAGACTCTGCAATTTACATCTTGTACAAAATATGATTCTAGTGTGAAGCTAATGTAATAAAAATATTGTGTTTATAACTTATTGG
>JAGDQP010069021.1:0-10941 GCA_022664845.1 Lepisma saccharinum
GCACATATTTTATCGACAAATTAGAATGAGTATCTTTCAAAACGTGTTCTTCTGAGGCTATCATCGTTTATGATATAAAGTGGAACCAATCCATCAGTTTTGTGCCATTTTGAATTTTTTATTTTATTTCTAAAGCCTTTAGGCAACTTTTGTTTCGTTCCAAATGGATGATGATGGGATGTGGTGGAATGAGGAAAGTTTGAGAAAACTGCAAAACCTCGAGAAATCCCACGGACATAGTGTTCACCCACCAAAAAACCCACATGGCAGAAGCAAAGATCGAACCAATCAGCTAATGCCTCAGATCACACGACAACCTTGTCCGGCACTCTTTACTTTAAAATTTGTAAAGCGTTTTTGTTTTAAAAATCCGGTTCGGTATTTTAGTAACATCAACGTGCTAATAGATATTCTATTTTAATTTTTCATTTCAATTTCCCTTGTAGTTAGTTATGCATATGATATTGGAACAAAAATGACTGTATACGTATGACTACTGAAACTGAAATTTCGTCACCTTTTTCCATCTTAGATAGTCTTTCTGAATCCTTGTGAAGCGTGTACAAATGTATCCTGAGAGCGAGAATTCCTATCAAGGTCAAAATAATGTGGTTTATTTTTTATTTTTTTTCTGAGCTCATCTGTCAGCCTTTTCATAACATCTTTGGCTTTTATCATCACATCCCTAGGCAATCAGTCTTCCGGAAGTAGAGATGAGAAAGATAGTGGCCAAAGGACTTATTTTAGGTACCACCGCGGTTTCGCCAGGTCAAACAGAGGAAAATTCACAGGTGGAATCCGCGTTTTCTCCTCTTGGCAATTAGAAGTCCGCGATGTTACTGATTGGACTACGGGGACTGGCTCAGAATAGTTAGAAAACAAAAATCGGTGAACTAAAGAATACAATGATTAGGTCATGAGTACTTTCTTTTAGTGTCAGTAGAATTTGTTTTTATATGTTGAAATTGTAAATTTTAATGTGAAATTACTTCCTGTTATTAATGCTGTTTATTTTCTCTTCATATAAAAGACACAGGTGGACCTGCTGGTGTTGCGTCTCTTGCTAGAGCTCATTTAAGGGATAAGTAATACAGTAAAAGAAACACTTGGTTGTTTTTCATGTTCAGTCTTATTTCCTTATCGCAGAAGAAAAACCTACTTCAATTTGTACTCACTCATAATTAAACTTGAAAGTTCTTATGTAAGACCATCATGCGCAATAAGGCTGTACAATTCAAAGGGTATACCTTGTACTTGTTATTAATTAACCTCCGTTGTATTTGTGAGAATTCAGTCAGAACAAGATGACGTTTCGAGTTCAACGATGTTCTTCTTCAGAAATGACAGTAAACGATAATAAAGAAAGAAGGGAAATAATTATCTTTTACGTGTGTCCTGAAGATCAATCCAATTTAATTTGAAAGGTAGAAGATGCTGTAATTTATATAATCAGAAAACAACGGAGACTAAATTACTCGTAAGTTGTAATGGTGTAAATATTTGTAACAATATGCTTGTGTTTATATGATTATACAAGGCAGAAATTTTATATATTGTAATTAAATTAATTTGGAATAACACTATCTTAGTCTAAAGGTCATTTAAAGTAAGATTTAAGAACATGGATCAAACCATTAAATAAAACGGAATATATTAGACACGAAGATGGAAATGAATAATGAAAATTAAATGGCTAATGTGACTTTGGTATTTTAGGAAAAAAACAAAAAAAAAAAAAAACGCAAGAATGTTTTAATCAATGTGAAAATATTTTAAATTGAAGTAAACTTAGAATATTGCTTTCGAAGCTGGAATCTATGCTTTGCATTTATGTTTTAGGTTTAGACCCAGTAGTATTTAGTTCTAACCTAAGGGAATCTATTCCATCGCTTATGTAGCATACTAATAGTTGAGATTTGAGTTTTAGAAGTAATTTATTGATAATATCTCAATGTTTGAAAATTATCTGAAAATAATTTTATTACTGAAACTCTTTACCAAAATCAAACTCTAGCTGATATATATATATAAAGAAAGAGTGAATTTTATATTCTTTCAATAAGAGTAAACATATCCACAGTAAGTTTAGCTTTGCAGCTTTAGAAATCATTGAAGTTTACGTTGCTCCGAGAGATACTCGAACTGAGGAACACCTAACGGGAACGTTTGAGAGTTCTTATGAGATATTCTCAAAAGTCCATACAAAGAAATTTAATTCTTAAAAGTTAATTGCGTATGTAGCACCTGTAGAATGAAGTGTAGTAGTAAATGTAGAATGAACGGATTGTAGTCTGCATATTCCATTAGGGTAATAACTGTGTATAAAACGCGTAGAGAACATTATCTTATATCCATTTATTCTCGTCTTTCTGAACTCCTTTCAGAAGGAATGTAAACTTCTGTGCTTCTTTTTCACGATCGATAAAGCTTGGTTATGTAGCGGTAGTTATTATTAATTTGACGACAGACATAAAAATGGATAGTTAAGGTAGCTTTCTATGATGCTTAAACTCTGTCATATCTTTCTACGTGTTTGCCTTTCCTTACGTTCCAAAGAACTAAATTTCACAATAAAAGTCACTTCAGGTACAAACGCAAAAGAAGAGATGAAACGAAATCGAAGTTTGAACCTGTAAATCGATAATTATTATAGACTAAAAACTGCTGCTGTGTAAAATAAGTTGGAATAATAAAAAATCTGAGTTTTCACTGATAGAACAGTGATACATCTTGAAATTTAGTACTTGGGAACGCTGGGGGAGTGTAGTGACAAAAACTTTAATAAATTAAGATAAACTAACGCAATCAACTCACAATATCTACCTGTCATAATGAGGATAGAAATGATCTATTTCTGTAACACTACTTGTCTTTATCCATATGATAAAACAAAGGTTGGCTACAATCATCAAAGGTGTTCAAATTGCACAATATTTCGTCAAGTACATTGAACGTTGTCAGGTGGTAGAGAATTGCTATCTACACCTATTTCTCTGTAAGTAGATTTTACCTTTTCCACCAACTGAAGAAGTTAACTGTACGAAATAATGAAACTCAAAGAGTTTGACGTATTTTAGATGAATTATTTTTTTTTACTTTGTTTCATATTTGAAAATATTATTTCAGTTATATTTTGTATAAAAGAAAACCTCTTTTGGAATTGTAGAATTATTTAGTCCTATGTAGAGCAACATTTTGATTTTTCATTTAAACGTCAAAGGTAAAAACAGCTGCTTTAATTGAACTAACTCTACAACTTAAATTTTATTTATATAATTATGATGTCCATATTTGAATTACAGTTCCCACTGTATATCAATTAAAAACAGAAATATCACTAATTAAGAATTTCTATTAGAAATATTATTGTACACTAGTATATGAACATAAATTATTTAGGAAGTTGTGAAATATTTGTAACGACGGAGGCGAAAAGCAAGCCATCACGTGAAAACAACTTTTCGAAGGAAACAATTGTTAAAAAGAACAATACCGTGTTTATAATTCTTTCGAATTTTTAACAAAGACACGAGTAAATCACTCTAGAGACCTGACATAGCTTCAATGAGAATTTTGTTATGCATAAACTACGTAAAAACCCAAATCGATATATTTACACCATAGATCCTTTTTCACATCTGTGAGCACACACTGTGATATGGAAATGATAGTGTTGTTTTATGTAAACAAGGTCTTATGTTATTTTAATCATGTACATATATAGCAAATTTATTAGGGTTTTCAAATTCTGTATTATTTATACAAGTCTTACGATCGCTACCTGTATCTATGCGTTAGAGACTTTATAGAAAATCGCCATGAAAGCTTGTCGTTTTATGAACATACTTGTTTGGGAAACCTTCTCTATGTGGAGTTTGTTTCCAAAAATTACCAAATTCATCTCAACAAATTGTTGAGATAATGAAAAAGAAATATATAGAGCTCCTACAATTAAAGTTGCTTTGTTTATTCTTTCCTCGCTTATGCTGAGGAAACAAGGAGAAAACCACCTTTTAGAAACAAACTTCGCATATAGAGTAATGATTGTTGAAGAATAATTGTTCAATTGTTTTTTGTAAATATATTTAAATTAAATATTTTAACTTTTTGTACAAACCGTTACTATTTTTATGTTACTATTAATAAAGAAAGTATATTATTTCATTAAATATTTATTACACATTTCATTTATCACAATCTCTATGTAATTGATCAGTTGTGATATTTCCAAATCACATTTCATTTGTACTATAATGACAGATTGCCATCTTGAATGGCGAAAGTACAAGATAGGCGGTCTGATTGTTGTAGTTTAGTCTTTCGTGTGCACACTGGAACCCAATCTATGATCATTATCTTAATCTATTACCACTTGTTCGGTAAGCTCTGAAATTTAGCCATGAACTCGAAATTAGAACAAAGCCAATGTGAAATTCGAAAAAGATGTTCACAAACGCTGTGGAAATTAGTTCGTGAGGCTGATTGATGTGAATGACGACAAAGCTATAGGTTAAACCAAATACTTTGAGTATGCTTTATGATTCGAAAAGGTCAGAACGTGCGTATAGGACGAGAAGAAGTCAGATAGTAGAGTGTGTAATATGTATAATATTTTCTTGACAATAAGAAGCTTGTTTACTGGGAGCTGCCGTATTTCCGTTAGCAGAGCGTTGGTTTAGCATTCAAAAGGTCCTGGAAATGATCTCAACAATAGCTCATCCTCACTGAGGGTTTTCCGGAGTATTTCATGAGTTACATCAGGTAAATGCTGGGATGGTACCTATTAACTAGGGCCTAGCCGACTACCTTTCAACCCCCTCTCTCTCACTCCATTTCGGCCTGAGACTTACCGTAGATACCTAAAGACCATAAATAAATGCGAATATGAAATTTTACCGGGAACTCAAGGTAGTCAGACTGGTAATGTGGGGTTTTATTTTGACGTTGGATTCCATACAAGATTTAACAAGAGGAACATGAGATAGGTATTTTACGAGACACTAACCCCGAGTTTTTAGAGCTATTTCTTTGATGTTTTGGAAATAGTACTGAAATCGATTACAAAGAACCAAAATTAATAAAGTTAAAATAGCGTGAAGCAAAGAAGTTGTTTCTCAGGATTTGGAACAGACATCCAAAGTAAAACGTAAAAAATGTACACACTCTTTAGTAGAATTAATTTTCTTAAGTGCTCAATTTAAATTGCTTCAGTAGCATAGCAAAACTTATTAATGGGGAAACAAGAGGCAGAAAAAGGAGTTCTAGTTATCAAGTACTTTCCTTTCTTCTAACACTTCCTTTTATTTCCTTCAAAAACAAACAGAGTTAACTTTGCTGTGTGTTTTTCTTTATAAACAAAACTAAACTGAGCAAAGAGGCTCTAGAATTAAAAGTACTACAACGTACTTACGTGCTTCCGTCGTTCTTGTGAAAATAACAAAATCAGGTTCTGTTTGACGTTTCAAAACTAATTGGTTACATTCTCACGCACCAACTTGTAAGAAGATAATAGGTAAAAGAAGATAGATAGAAACAGTAAGTACAGAAGAAAGCATAATAAACTTTTTGTTTGTTTGAAATAGTGTTAATAATTTTTGAGTCTCACATGAAACGATAATTGCGTATTTGCACAATTTTTTGTTTATTTGTGATAGCTTGTTGAAATTTCATAAAGTTATCCATGAGCCTATATTGAATATTACAACAACATCAGTCTTCCAATTCATACCGTACTTGTTCTTAGGCATTTGACACCTGTAATTTACTGGAAGCTGGCATGCCTTTCTTTCCTAATCAGAAGAAAACAAATGTATGCTTTCTTTCCAGAAAATACCCTGCAAGATTTTATGATTTTATAATGTGCTAAATAACAGAACTTTACATGCACGAATGAATAATGCTATTAGTTTGCCAAATTATAGAGAATCATTCCCCGTTTAAAATTCTCAAAGCTGAAGTTTGTAAGAAAAGGGAAACATAAGGGTTTTCCCCCCGTATCAAGCGGTGAGTAAGAATTTCAAGCTTTTTTTTTTTACTTGGTAATACAAACAGTGTATTCTATTAATACCTTACTGTACCTAAGGGTCAAATAGCAATCAATTTTCATCAACGTTAACTAGAATGAAAGAGTTAAGGTAATTCTAACATTATTAATAAAATACTTTGATAGAAAAATATGCATCGTTCCCAAACTCGCGGAAATTTTTTCTATATTATTCTGCCCACTCCTTCTAAATCATGAGAGCAAAAGGATCCCCTATTCTTCTTGTTCTCACAATACGTTTTGACTGTATATTAAATTATTGAAAACCTATATTTCGCTTTTCGTTACCAACCCCATGAGGAAAATTTGGCGGGCCTCCGGTGGCCCGCCACCATGGTTAGTGGGTCACTGGCGACCTGACGAATTTTTCCTCATGGGGAAGCTTTATTTACCGCTTACGTTTCTTTCTTGCTTCGGAAATCCTCATTCCTTCACAGTTGCCCATAATAACGCTTTAAGACAAATTTATTCATATCTTAATAATAATAATAAATACGAGAGCTACTGGAAAAGTTTCTACAATCAATGTGAAAAAGAGAGTCATGCAAAGGTCTGGAAATGGCCTTATTTTCAAGGTTTTCACCTTTAAGATCGATACATTTTTGCATACGCTCAAACCAATTTTGAAAGCATTTTTCCCACTCTGAGTCTGGTGGTACCTCAGAAACTGCTGTTCGGAATGCGTCAACAACTGCTTCACTCGACACAAATCACTCAGCACGACTCTTCTTTTTAATGTTTGGGAACAAAAAGAAATCATTAGGAGATAAATCTAGTGAGTACGGACAATGCGGCATTAGTTCAACATTTTTACTGGACATAAAAATCAACAGTTCTGTGTGCTTAGTGGGAACTTGCGTTGTCATGGTGAAGAATAAGACGAGCATTTAGGCTTGTTTTACGCAATTTATTGATGATTTCTGGCAAACAAATTGTTGTATACGACTCAACATTTACCGTCCTTCGATTTTCTAAAGCTATGCTTGCCACATGTCCGGTAAAACCGAAGAAAGAAGCAATTATTTGCTTGGTAGCACTGCTCGAACGAACAACTTTTGTTGGTTTCGGCTCACTTTGAAACACCAAACAGTAGATTGCTATTTAGTTTCGGGTCAGTAGGAATATATCCAAGTTTCGCCTCCTGTAACGATGTAGCACACCAAGTTTGACTTACCTCGGTTGAAGGTTTTGAGCATATCTTTACACCACTTGATACGAGCCTGTTTTTTAGTATCGGTTAAGTTGTGTGCGATCCAATGATCGTATGCTTTCATGTCAAAGTTCAAGGATGTCTGAATCTCACGGTATGTCACATGCCCATCTCTCTCAATCATGTCAAGCACAGCATCAACATTATTGACAATAACAGACATGGATGGACGACCTTCGCGAAATTCATCACTGAGAAATATACCACCACGCTGGAATTTGGAACACCAACTGTACAAAGTTTTATTAGATGGTGTTTCAGACCCAAAAACCAAATCAAGTCGCTGGATACACATTGTTCCGGTGTTAAACTACATTTGAAAACATTTTGTCCGAAAGTTTTCACTAGAAATTTCCATTTCGAAAACAAAACTACTTCTTCCAACGGCTGTGAAAAACAAATACATAGGCGTAAACAAACAATCAAAGTTAATTTAAACATACAAAGGTCAATTCTTCTGAACTTTATAATAGCGGAACACTAGCGCCACATGTAACATCTCAGGGTTTCTAAAGGGAGGACATTCTTCTTTTGTTTAACTTTCAAGGGTTCTTCGATCATCGATGGAGGAAACATGAAAAGGAAGGACCAACCTGCAGGTACCAATGCCACTGTTCCACCCAGCGTAGGTGTCGTGCGTGCTACTGGCATGTAGTGAATTTCCAGCAGGAGGTCTGTTGAGCTGATGATGAGAAATAAAACATATGAGGACCAGGGAACTAATCTTTTATTTTGGTCGTAGTGTTCTCTCGAACTGCAGAAGCAGTACAATGATTTAAAAACTTTATTCAAATAATAAACATTCATAGAGAAAAACCCGATGGTCCAATATACCATTCCGGGAAACATAAATTATAGCGACTAATTAAATATAATCAATAATAATAATATACATATTAATTCTGTTGCTATGAAACTTCAAGATTAATAATGTTTTACATATTGAATCATTTTAGTAAGTAAATAAATTCATTAACACCATTATAATTAGTATTTGTCCACTTCACTAAAATGATAAAAATTGTGCTGCCATCTATGAAGCATTAATTCAAACTTCTTTCCTATACATAATAATTATAATACAATATTCGTATTTAAATGATTAATTTAATAATAAAATTAAGAATAATTAATATGTAATGATAATAATGAGCTATGCCTTACACAGTTAACTAGTATTTGCAAAAACTTTTCGAGTAGCCCTCATACAAGAAGTTTAAACAAGTAACACTCCGTATCGAGACATTCTAAATAGAAGGGTTTATAAAGATATCTAAATAAAACGACATGCTTACATTTAAGTGTTTTCATTTTTCTTTTAAAGGTGTTCTCTTAGGTGATACTCTTTGACCATTACTTTAATAAATCAAAATAGATATACATTAACTAAGACACTGAATTTTTCAGAAAAATATAATTGGCGTTTTGGAGTAATATATTTTCAATTCTAATAATCACGGTATTTAATAGAAAACACAATTCATAAGCTCCATTCAGTTACAAAAAACAATTTGTTCTGACGTTGTTTATAAAATCCTTTACACAAGTTATCTTTGCTACTGAAGAGTTTGTTCTATATTATAGCTACCACTAGTCAGTGCAGAAGGTTTGAGCAAATACCTCAATATATTTAAATTCCAAACTTCTACAAATTATTTTCGATATTTCAATATTAGAGCTATTTATTGTAAATTCTACAACCTAGATCGTCATTTTTTCTTGAACACTTCCTTCAATTGTCTTAGTAATTTCTATTTATGTAGTTACATTATAATGTTAAACTTCTCAATGCACACTTCCTTTACAAATAAATCTAATTTATGTTAATTTTTGTTATCTACTTTTAACTATACGGAAACGTGTACAGTTTACTATGCATGAAGGTCTGAACAATTGTTATCTTTTTTAGAAATATCGTGTATATTATCGACAGAAACAGAGATAAAGGTATATAAACTGTGAGTTGATTTCAGTCTTATTGAAAAGATAAATATTTTGAAACAAACGAGCGCGAGCTGTATTGTTAATTTCAAAGATAATCTCTCCTATGAATACTTGATCTACAAGAGTTTGTGCTTGTTACAGTGCAAAAGAAACCTTTTGATTTCCATTTGTGAATCCCAACCACAGAAACGTAATGATAAATTATGCGTAACAAATATTCTAATGTTGGGTTTTGGTGACTTCTAACGAAATGACATGGCAACTAATCTGTTATATTTTTGTCACGTTACAGGTAGGATAAGGTTCAAATTATGATTCTAATACATATGCAAGTATATATATATATATATTTAACAAATGTTGCAAATATTTAGTTAGTGTGTGTTGAAGTGAGAGACCTTTCGCAATAGTAGAAAGTGAAGCCATGAACTCATTAGGACTATTGAAATATTTATAATTTTGATATTAAAAATAACTTTTTAATTAAAACTAAAATAACAATAGAGAATGATTTCAATTTTGCTATGCTAACAAGATATACTAATTCTTGATGTAGTAAAAAAATAGAAATTTGGCTTCTTGTCAATAGAGTGTGTGAAATAGCATGCATATATCTCAAGTGAAAATCAGATACAGTCTAAGCTTCATGTGCTTATCACTTTGATTGAACTCCCAATATAGTTAGGATTTGAATTCGTAATTTTTGAACTAATTGTATTCTTCATAATTAATATTCTGATCTTTCTTAAGTGCAAAAATGCAATGAATTTGATTTAAATACAGGATGTAAAAGAAAATTAGTGTAGCTTTCAACTAATTAGTATAGAGCTCTGAGAAATGACTGTCGACCATCGCGAAGAAAAATAATTTGCCGAATCAAAAGTGTAGCTGAATTTTACATCTCTGGCTGAGGCCATACACCAGAAGTATAAAATCTAATAAGTTCGAAATCAAAATACTTCTAGATCCAGAAATACAATATTTCTGAAATCCCACGCCAAATTGTTCCAAAATTGAAAGCACCGCCTCAATTTTTATTCAAATTCACCACAGTATGGTCTTAATAAGAATTGTAAAATTATATGATGTTTGGACAATGTATCTGGGAGGTAGACGCCTGTGAAATTTTCGAAAATACCAGTGGTGAGGAAAATTGTATGTGATCTCATTTGAGTTTAAACAACTATAACACCTCATCGATATGTCGGATTTCCATAAAATTCGATGCAAAATGTTCAAGATGAACATAGCCTTTCAAAATAAATTGCAAAGATAATCATATTAGAACACTGAATTTTGTTTTTGAACTTTGAAAACATTTACGAAATTTTTTTATAAAAAAATATATTGCATAGACGATTTATTTATATCATGTTTATTTCCTAGAAATTTGTCCAAAATTTCACACAAATATGGATAAATAAAAGCATGTTTAGCTCTGAAAATTTCGTAATGGGGATAGGGCACGGTAAGATAATTTGGTGATATTTTTATACTAATGATTTTTTTTGTAGGGAAAATAAAAAAAATATATTTGTTAAACTATATCCATATATTGGAACCATGCTTCTAGGCAACGTTTTCACTAGTTTACTACGATACAATAAACAGAACAGTAATTAAAAAAAACAAAAACAATAGAAACAACACTAAAGTGGGAGATTATTTGGTGATAATGGTAGGTTATTTGGTGATAGTAGGTAGGTTATTTGGTGACATTATGAATTATTAACCAGAACTTCCC
>JAGDQP010069023.1:842-10941 GCA_022664845.1 Lepisma saccharinum
ATTCTTTATTTTTCTAATACAGATTTTTATAGTGCTTTTTAACAAAAATACTATTTTACTACTTATGGACAATTATTCAGTGTTGTTTAATTGAATATTCTTTATATAATTAAATACACGTTCTGTATATAAATTACGTATATACTTTGGATCATAAAATCTTGTTTATTCTCTTACACAGATAATTAAATATCTCTTGATGTTACAGTACTTATTACATCCATTTGATATCAGTATTAAAAGCTGTGATTATATGCACCTATGAACAATTACGATATTCTCACGTAATACCTGTAAACTAGTTTAATATAGGTTCTGTCTACAATGTACGAGGGCCATCCCGAAAGTAGTGCCTGTTGATCATTATATCGGAAAGTATCAATCAAAATGTAATTCCTTTTCTGCAGCGTATAGATCGACTGTTCTTTCATCTTGTCACCAATTTTCGTTATTGCAAGTTTTGCTGAATCATAGATGAAAGGTTATCAGCATCCTCCTGGCAGCAAAGTGATGTACATCCATGAAAGGCTGATAACTATTTATGTTGAGGAGACAGTTGAAGTAATGTCCGAAGATGGATTAACCACTTGTGGAAACAAAGATCAAAGTAGAAACCAGTGACAACCGTAACAGAAGAAACAATAAAGAGTAAATGACATGATTAGGACGGATCAACGTCTCACTGTCGCAGAAATGTCATTTGAGCAGTTACGTGGTAGCAACGCTGCCCAGACAATGATAAAAGAACTTGAGTTATTGAAAGGTGTGTGCAGGACGGTTCTTTATCAATTATCGCCTGATTTGAAGGAGAGGACTCAGGAGGTATGCATGGATCTACTTGAACCCTACATGGATTCCTTTTTTGATAATGTTTGCACCGGTGATGAGAGACATACGTTTACGACCCAGAGAGCTGGAATCAGAAGATAGGTGAAGTGGAAAATACGATCAGCAGCTGGGTGAAGAAGTGCCCGAAATTATTCTTCCAAAGTGGGTTGAACAGTGGCGAAAATGCTTTTCCGCTAAGGGAGATTTTATCGAGTAGCACAAGCTTGTAGTTATACAGTTGCTCTACAATTGTGTGCGAGTTCATTTCTCTTTTACTATTATTGCAGAAGATATGGCAGCTCGTGCACTTATATTTGTGTATGAATAAATTATTAACGACTAAATAAACGAAAAACGAATTAACGAACAAATTATTAACGAATAAATTATAAAATATGCTTTGTACCACTTGCGTCTCCAATGGATATCGAACCCTCGACTCCCTCATTACAAGGCAGCAAGCGTTCACCCATCGCCATACATACAAAATTTTTCAAACAACTTACCTTTAGAAACTGAAAAATTTAAAAAGCACGAAACAAGGCGCGAATCCTTCTCCCAGTCAATGATAACTCAGAAAAAGATTGATTTTTCTATATAATACACAAATATTTTGACTCCTCCGTAGAACTACACTTAATTGCAAGTTTGTCGGCACAAGTTGTTTCACTATTTCTTCTACTAACCTCTGGTCAACTATAAGTAGTCCCAATATGTCTCGACATCTGATCTTCCTTTTGAGGCGCTACTGTCACTTGAAAGAATTTCGCATCATCTTGCCACCCGTAGAGCTATGTTGCCACACTTCGTAACATGAACTTTGACAGTCGTGTGAGGGAGTTGAAAAACAAACTGTGGTACACACCCCTTCCCATTTTCCTTGCTGTGTGCTGCTGAGTGAAGCTTGAGATAGAGGAAAATCTTATTCTCGCCCTGCGCATTTCGTACTTTCAATAACAATACAGGTAAAACATTAAAGGCGAGAAACACGATTGCTAATTAAATCCCAATTCGACATTCCGGAATGTCGGAAACTGGGAATTTAGAAATGTCGGGATTTCCGAATATTGGTCATCACCACCAAATAATAGAAGTTTGAATTTTAGTTATGGCCTTTAGGTACCTAAGGGTCAGACCGGGATAGGGGAGGAGAAGGATTCGGGAAGGTGTTGGCCAGGGCCTATGTTGAAGATACCTCCCTGTCATTTGCATGGTGTGACTGAGGGAAAACCTCAGTCAGGATGGTTGGTCGCTGGGATCGAACCCACGACCTCCCGAATGCTACGCCAACCAAATGATAAAAAAGAATGGACCACCGCCAACAGACAGTACAAGACATGTTATTTTGAGTGCAATTAACACTTGCTGACTAAGGTGTAAAAAGTGTAAAAAAAACTCTTACGATGAACGCCTGAGCCTGGGGTCCCTAAAGGCCATAAATAAAATTAAAATTCTTGTGTTAAAATTGTATTTCGGAAAGTCCGAATTCCTTATTTGAATTTAAGTTTAAGGTCTGTAACATAAAAACTTTAGTCAAATTTTGCAGAGACCGGATGGAGTATGATGGGATGATTGGTGGAATGAAGAAAGTGGGAGGAAACGGAAGAACCCCTAGAAGACCCATGCACACGGTGTTTGTTCACCACAAAACTCACATGACAAAAAGAGGAATCGAACCGACGACCCCAAGCGCAAAAGGTGAGCGCTTTATCATTGAGTCACCGACTTTCCGAATTCCGGAATTCCCAACACACCTAGTAGACCCTAACTTTCCAGAAGCAGCAGCTGCTCTCTCCGTTGCTCATTCTGTGGGAAACATCCAGGGGCCTGAACTTTTCTCATCGTCACAAAACTTTATCACTTCGCTCATTATTTTTCTTGCCTCACTGCGTACCACAACATTCTTCTTTTCAGCTATCCTTATTTCAACTGAACCTCTTGTTAAATTTGGCAATAGCGTTACACATTCAAGACTCCCTCGGTTATCGCCCCGCTGAACCCTTATTGGCTCAACGCGTGGGTGTGAGTTCTAGTTCGCATTTTTGACACAGCTCAAGACATCTTGGCAGCACGTCTTGCAAAATATTTAAGTTTCAAGGAAAGAATATCTAAATGACTAGACAAACCCTCCCTCAATAGTCATCACCCACCAATCCCTCTTCACCTGTCGTTCATGTCCTACGGCGAAAGAGATCCCCTGCATATTTTCATCCTAAAGACCTCGGACTGTCTTCAAGTCGAAAATCATGCACAAAACATGTATGAATAGTGGAATAAGAAAATCCATCTATAGATAGTGCGTTTGTACACTACGACGGCAATGCCGGTGGCCTCACCATGTTTGCCGGTGATGGGCTCGGTTTCAGTGAAATCAAATTCTAGCTCTCAGACCTACCGGCATTGCCGTTGTTTACCGGGGGGTATTTCTTGCCTGTTACACCTGCATCGACTTTGCCGGTGCAATTGGAGAAGCCCTTGGCAATACCGGTGCTAGCGACGACACCGGCTTTGTGGGCTGCAATGTCGGCCACCTAATAAATTTCTAGTCTTTTAGTGACAAGGCGCTGTGTATTTTTGTTTCGTTTCTTGTGTTTGGAGGTTTTTATTATTATTATATATACAGTGCCTGTTTTTAAACAAATAATTCTGATTTAGTCTTTTTGTTTTCATATATGGAAAGGATTTTAGAAATATGATGCAAATTACTTCGCCCAATCCCAATGATAGAATATAATATTTGTTGACAAGTTAAAATAGAATTATTATTATTATTTTGAAACGAACCCAGTACAACCAGACTCCCTTAAAATTTGCCGGAGAAGAAGTAACTAATTTGGCATGTCATTCTCTTGATTGTGACCGAGGCGTTATCAACGGCAGGGATGTGACTTCATGCTTTACTTGTCGTTGGATTTTTTTCAGGAATTTGTGGGATGGGAATTGAAAACAAAAGAACAAAGCTGTGTATTCAAATCTTCCCTCTCTCCTATGTGCCGAGATCGACTACCCGATAGATTTCTGCAGTATAACTACAGTGAGTGGGTGAGAAGGTTGTATATTTGTGCATCTAATTTTGTATTGAGTTATGAAGATTGTAGAAGGCATTCTTGTGCTTCTAATTTTATATTGAGTTTTGAAGATGGCAAAAAAAAATCCTTATGATATGTTAACGCTGATTTAACTTGTTGAATCTAGACCCTGTATATGGGATAAAACTTCAGACTCTTTTAAGGACAAAATGGACAAAAAAAAACTACCTCTCGGCGCCGGCATTTCCGGTGAATGTGCAAAACACGCCGGCACCGGCATTGTCGGTGGCGACCCCGGCATTGCCAGCGTAGTGTGTAAACGCACCTGCAGGATTAACAAATAAACAGACATTTCTAAAACAAAATTTCCCAGTTCGTCGAGCCTTTGCTTTCACACCAGCACATTTTTTTAACATGACAAAGCACAACCGATTTCATCCATTTATTTACGCAAAGTGATTTTCACCTGACATCAAACCAGAATTGCCACATTTTTTCATGTATTTGTTTCAATATTTGAGAACAAACGAAAATTCTTGCTGCACAATCCAGCACAAACGAATGGAGTAGTTTATTTGTGAAAAAAAAAATGTGGTTATTTTGGATTGGCGTCATCAGATTTGAAATTTTACTATATCTTTTAGAGTATTAAAGCACAAACGAAGCACAATGGATTGCGTCTGTCTTTTGTTCCGTAGAGAAATATTTCGATATGTGGCTATTTTCACTTGACGTCAAGCCAGAATCTCCTTTTTTTTTTGTTTGTTTTTTTGTGCGTTTGAGTATAAACTAAAATTCTTGCTGCACAATCCAGCACAAACGATTAAGCATATTTTTTAAATAAAATTTCAAATGTGGCGATTTTGACAGACGTCCTCGAAAGTCACTCTTCTGGGAAATGGAAGAAGTTAGCTGCCATAGACTTCTATCTAGATACCATACAGCAGTCGCCTGATGAAACTCTGGAAAACTTAATTTATTAAAGTCAGCTGCAGGACTTCAAGCTGTGTTGTCTCCCAGGTGCTCTTCAGATATCCGCGACCTTAAGCACTGGACAACGATACCTGGTTTGAAAAAGGAATATTAACACTTGGAATTCTACTTTTTCAGTTTATAGAAACCAGGAAATTGGAAAATATTACATCGATTATATACATTGTTCATAACAGTGCTTTTGAAAGAGAGTGGCTTCTATTTGCATGCTGTTAATAGCGTATTATACCATACCATTGTTTTTTTGAGGGAAAAGAAACGGATCTTAAAATTTATTTATGGTGTTTGTCATCTTTGGCTCACGCCGACGAAATAACGAAATAGCAGTTGTATGAAAACTTTATCCTTTCGTCAATATGGGATTTTCGAAGTTACAGCATTATATTAAAGTGGTGCCTATCATCAGTATTGCATGATAAGTAGCTTCTTTGTTTTAATGTACCTGTGTATAATTAAAAGTGTGTAAGTAAATGGTTCAGTAAATTTACCCTATAATGCATCAGGTTATTTTTATGACACAAATGCATCAC
Source organism: Lepisma saccharinum (assembly GCA_022664845.1). Taxonomy (NCBI): domain Eukaryota; kingdom Metazoa; phylum Arthropoda; class Insecta; order Zygentoma; family Lepismatidae; genus Lepisma; species Lepisma saccharinum. The sequence continues at coordinate 6,223 of JAGDQP010069023.1, forward strand.
TGGGGGTAACTGAACTGAACACCCCAGGTTTGTGTTACATCTAGACCCTTTTTGATCGGGTGTTTGTATACTTCATGTTACTTTTTTTTTCCATTTTAGTACTTATGGACTTTACATATGAGTGATTTATAATTATATTAGTGACACCACAGTTAGTTTTAAAAGTTTTATTATTGTTCGAGAAAGTGATAAAATTTACACAGTCTGGATATGCAGGCACAGTTTGTGTTCAGGACACAAGTTTTTTTTTTTTGTTTGTTTGTTTGTTCAGGACACAAGTTTTTTTTATTTTTTTTGTTCTTTGTTTGTTCAGGACACAAGTTTTTTACCTTGGGCAGACTTCGTTTTTGTTTTTCTGTCCTGTTTATGCTTGAATTCAAAAATAGTTTTTCCCTTATTTATGTTGAATGCACTCTGCATTGAAAGTCTTAGTTCCTTTGTGACTATGTTCTTCGAAGCACGTTTTGTAATGAGTGACATGACAAACTGCAGTTCTTAATCCTTCAGAAATGTCTTCCGGTCTTTAGTGTATCCATCACACTTTGCCAACACCTAGAAGCACAAGTGTATTTATGCCGGCTTGGTCCAGCATACTAAAGAAGAACCTTAGTAGCCATCTTTGGGTTTTTCTACTTGTTTTATACTCATGAGCCTTTTGATCAAAGATCTCTACTCCACTTTTTGTGCTGTTGTAAAAGCGGATAATTTCTAGTTTCTTAGTTTCTGTATTATCATGATGACCATAATGCACTATAGAGAGTAGAATGACTTACTTTCCTTTTATTGGAGAGCTGCTCTTTCACCATCAAATAAAAATTCGCACTAATGTCAAACATGTCTCAAATAAACGCATCGCTGGGGTATCTGAACACCCCAATATGCGAAAACCACAGCTAAACGTAGTAGAAAAGAACTACATTTCTGGCTTCTTGTTAAGTTTCAACATGAATTGAGAGAATACTTTGGCTCACAGCCTTCAGAAAATGTCAGTGTTGGAAATACAGAGTTGTGCGTGTATAGTGGGGTACTCAAATACCCCAGTGATGCATTGTAGGGTGAACCAGAAAGTAGAATATAAAGATCCGCGATTTTGTGCCGTGATTAATGAGACTTTCGTTTTAATTACTACGAAAAACGCGTATCGATTTCGCTAGAATTATAGTCAGAGAAAGAGAGAATGATGCGTAGAATATCTTTTAGTTAATCTTTAGCTGTTTGTTCAGTTTGATAATATTCTAATTACCCATATAGGTTTTATTTTTTAAACTGGAGAATACGAATTAAGGTTCTAACACAAGATGGAAGATTTAATTCAATAAAGCACTAAAAATTACAGTTTAAACGAAACTCATAGGTAATAATATCTTTATTTTCTACTAGGAAGTGGTATCATCAATCCATAAGAATACGATGGGAAACTTCGTGTATAACTAATATTATATCTTAACTGCGACCTGAGGTTTGAAGCTGAGAATCAAGCTCGAGGTGCTGTGATAAAAACTGTGATCGACTATTTTGTTTATTTATTCTCATTCAGGTCCTTGATTCAGCATGTAGCTTACTTGGCTACATTTTGCAAACTTTTTAATTTACAATTTTTACTTCTGTAGCTGATTGTCTTGCGCATGTTAAGTTCTGCATGAACTCCTTACACGAAAATGTGTCTACGTACAATTACCGCTAATCGCATCTGTTTGCTACTCTTTACTTCCTAAATGTGTATTTATTACGTTGTTTGAATCAAAACGCATTTGAAAAGAATTTATCTAAGCTTCCTGTACATCTATTTTAGTTCTTGGTCAAAAATAACAAAATGTTTTTTAAATAACTAGAAATTTACATTAAACATGTCGAAACAAATTATATAGTCGTTAAAATGCAATTTAATAATAAAAATGCAAAGAAATTTTTACTTTATTAAAAAATATCCTGTAAAACAATGAAATCTGAAGCTCTTAACAATATATTCTATCTCCTTTTTCGTTCTGTTGTTGGTTTTTTAGAAAACGGTTCATTCAGACTGTTTTGCTGTCACTACATCGTAATTGTTATACTTATGGCCTAACATCTTTGTCTAACTCCGGGATAGGGTAGAGAACAAGATGTGTGAAGTAAATCGGCCAGGGCCTAATATTGAAGCTACAGTCCCGACATTAGCGTGGTGTAATTGAGAAAAAAAAACTGGAAAAACCTTTAAAGGTTGACCAGCTGAGTTACGGTCGCTGAGTTGCATCATAGCTTAGTTCACAACAATTCTAAAATTGCTTCTTTGTTGGCGAACAGTAAGTAAATTGTTTCTGCCGACTACTTTGCTTGAATTTCTTAGTTTTATTGTATTATGCAATTGAAGATCATAGACTAATAATATGACTTTTGTATGTGCCTTTAAATTTTAAGTGTATATTATGATTATTATTGTGTTTTTACTGATTTTTTCTTTATTTGTAGGTGGGTGTTAAGGAAGACAGCAGGTGATTTTTTTCTGCTCTCTACATACAGTGAGTACAGATACGTCTTAATCTTACTAGTGATTTTTCTTATTACAATTTTCCGAAATTGTGGTGCCAATCAAATTTAGTGCCGGGGTGACAAATTCATGCAACTGAAATTAGTAAGATCTTCCTTGACTGCTGGAGGAGATGACTCGTTGTCGTTCAGGAACAGATCGCCACTTTGTCTGTGCACGGTGGTCACGAAATAAATCAATATAATCACGAAAGAAGGACATACGACCTTATAATCAAAGGTATACCGTACCAAAAGTCTTTAACAGTTTCTGTTCAACATGACTGGTCTTCGCTGGATTGGTGCCGAACCCTCTCATCTGACCTAAACCTGGAACTCAAACAAAACAACTCGTGTCCAGTTTAGTGTAGATGTACAGGATGTTCGAAAAGTTACTGTGCACTGTTACATCGAACTGAAATCTACAGGAAAATTTCGAAATGGGCCTTACGGACGTCCAAACATGTCAATATAGGTGTACACACTTCTGCAAGACGTTTCTCAGGGTGTATTGTGTAATGTTGCTCGGTGGTGTAGCCTGTAGCTGCTGAAGTGTACAGGGATTACCTGCGTACACCTTCCCTTTTCTTTGTTCAAAATGTCAGTCGGTAACAGATCCGGTGACCGGGCAGGCCATATGTTCCGGATTTCCGAATAAGTCCTCCAGAAACTCAGAAATGACCTTCCATAGCTGTGCGCGTCGCACAGCAGAAGAAATTATGGCCACCCGACACTAAGCACTTCGATGTGGCGCGTCAAATCAGATTCATATACATACAATCAAAGTCCATTAAAATTTTTCTGTATTGTTTTACATGGTGTCCAAAAAGTGTGTACGCCACCCCTGTTTACAAACGTGTGTAGCTTTTGAAGTTTTTATAGTAGTGAAATGACACTTATTTCAAATTGGGGAAAACTCACCAAAGGACGTCAGGTTGACATTCTTCCAACTGAGGAACATCAACAGCTTCAATATATCCAGTTTATAGTGAAAATGTTTTTCAGTGTGTACCTTAACGCACGGAATAAAATTTGTGCGCACTACGCTTCGGAATTTCTTACGTAAGGCACGATGACTTTTGTGGGGGGGGGGGCCTTTGTGCTATCTCTACAGACCTTTTCTTGGAAGATCGCACACACTCCCCTTTATTCTTGAACTTGGTGGGATTTTTTAACATCAGGTGATAACCAGCCGTACCTTGCCCGGAAGTTCCTTCGAACAGTTATTGGTGATCGTGTCTCATTATGTAGAGCACACACTGCGCTTTTTTTTTCATTTGAATACGTTGCAGGTTGCTTAGGTACTGTGTGCTTCTTTCACCTATAGCATATCAATGGGGTTTGCAACAAAAGAAACTTGGTAAGTTTACCATAGATTTCAGTTCTTTTTCTTACAGGCTTTAAAAGTTACATATTTTTGCAATCAGGCAAACACTTTGTGGACACGCTGTATTCCTTCAAGTCACAGTAACTTTTCAGTGCACAGTAACTTTCCGGATACCCTGTACTTACGCTAAGGCTGTTCTATTAACACAGCATTTGATGCTCGCCGGCGCATAACCATGACAGCTAATGGACACAGTATTTTCTTCCTGGTTTCAGCAAACGTTCTGTATTGTAACTTTGTAGTGATTTTCATGCTACAACCTATCTCCCAACAAACTTCAACAGGGCGAAACAGACGTGAACTTCCATGTTCATTTATCTCCGCATAAGGTAGACCGGGTCTATTCCGATCAAGGGGCTGTATCTATCAGGTGGGGGGAAAAACAGGTCAATATGAACATGATTTGCAAGATTTTTCTTCTTCACACTATAGGCTAAAGTACCATCGGAGGTGGTATCTCGAAACTCTTGACATTTTTTTACCTGTTTTATCTTTTGAACGAAATAGCCCAGGCCTACCCTATTATGTTCTCTACGATCAGTAGTTATGTCTAATATTTGTCCATTCTCGGAATATTCTTAACACTGAACCACGATACACCGCTTTCTTACGACTGACAAGGAACACTGTCGAGGATATCGCGCCGAGAACAGAAACATCATACGTACTTTCCTGCTGACACCGTAACACGAAAGAAAAATGTGTCTTGGTCATTCCGCTTCATTTCTGAGGTGCAGGGTTCAAATTTGCAGCTCAATTTTTTTTAATTTGGTTCGAACGCAGAAGCAGAATTCGACAACCAAACGTTGAATATAAATTCCTGACCC
>JAGDQP010069025.1:0-10941 GCA_022664845.1 Lepisma saccharinum
TGTAACAGCCTAGTTGCTGTTCCATTTTTATTTTTATTTTTCTCCCCTTTTATTTTTCTTAGTCTCCGTTTTGTTTTCTTTCAATGTGTTCTCTTTAGCTCATTCTCTTTGGTTGGTTTTAGACTCTTTGAGCGTTTTCCGCTTGGATTTTCTTTGGATTTTAATCGTTATCCATCCAGGTTTTCGTTAGTCACGCAGCAATGACTTGGATCTAACGCTTGTTTTTGATTGGCCCTAGTCAATGCTTCGTGACTTGTTTTTTGCTGATTGGTGTGAATCAGCCTTCTTCTCCGTTTGCTGGGAGAACTGCTCTCCCACGCCATGTTAGTTTAGTTCCAATTTTTAAACCGAAGCGACCAGATGCATGGGCTTTCCATCACCTGTACTTCCTAAGCCCTGTCTACGAAAGGTAGATGTAAACACTAAATTTAGCGTAATTTTTGATGATATTTCGATTGTTTTCGTCCGTTCCGGAAAATTACCTTAAATCATATTAAGAAGAATAAAAACCGATACAAGTGCTATCAGGACTTTTTCGTCATCATTTCGGAATTTTCACCTCATCAAAATTTTAATATTTTGTTTTGAGATTATTTATTAAGATGTTTAATATGTTCTAAATTTTAGTATGGGGCCGCTATTGACCGAATTCTTGCATTATAAATATCGGTCCGTTAGGTTTCAATAATCATATGCCAATTTCTCGTCTCCCGTCTTTCCATATCTATTCGAAATTCCCGGTTAGCCATGTTTGACAGCTACCGCATATTTTTCTTACTTGATCAAATTAGCAACATGTCTGTTCGATTATTTTGCGTACCGCTTTGATGCTAATAGTAAATTATAATTTATTTAACATGGTTCGATAATTTTTGGTTTCAACTCCAGCCACTATTCTCCAATGAAAAATCATATTTTGTAACAATATTTTGTATTTTCAAAATTTATTCAGAACGTCTTTTGTATAACGTAGTAATCGTCTGTAATGACGTCACAAAAATATTAAGGTTAAAGTGATTCTTTAATTATCATGCATTTTGGACTAGAACTTCTTTCGTGTAAGTAATACTGTATTAAAACTTTTCCAAATTGTACAACAATATTTCGGAAATAATTTGTGAAAACATCAACGAAATTTGTTAATTATTACAGAAATTACGGACATTTACGTGTGACTACATAACTTTCAGTTCGGCTTAATTCATGTATACCAGCGATTCAAATTTGTTTGTTTTACAATGCAACAGTAATTCTGTTCCGATCCTTATAAAATTATCATAGCCGAAAGCGCGAAATATGTAAAGTCAAAGCAATAAATTGGAATTATGAAATTTTTATATTTCTTCGAAAACAATCTTGAGTTTATGTTCAGTGAACGTAGTGTAGAAACCTCTCAGTTAACCAGGTACGATATAAGGCATTAGTTCATATCCTCGTACAGTGTTTGGTAATATTTATAATGTGCAGTGAGTTATTTAATGTTTAACTTGATATCTATTGGAAATTAGCTATGAATTGTTACGTGAAGTTGACAGCAATTGATACTCATTATTTATGTGTTTCGGTAAACTTATCGTTTTAAGTGATGTTATTTTAATTAGATTAGATCGGTTCATAAATCTGTAGACCAGTGGTAGGATTCTTTCGCCAGCTGAGAAGTGATGACTTGGGAAAGGAACTATATATTGAATTTCTGGTTATTTCTGCATTGAAATATGAAGTGACTCCAGCATGTGATTTGTGTTAATATATATTATTTGCGTTTTGCGTTATGACACTACGTTTGGACTGAGTTGCGACCGTCATTCGTTGTGTTCGTTCGTCTTTATTTCAGGAATTGCGATTCCAGACTACAGGTGTGGGCCCTACTAAGGTAAAGGTAAGACATGGTCTTTTGCCACCCTGTAGACTTCAAAGTGAGTAAAGACATAGTATGAGTCACATATGAGTCGTTTTGCGTATCATCGTTTGAGATTATTTCCCAAGTAAAGATTTGCGTCTTTCTTTCTTAATCTGTCGCTAATCTGAACCAGCTGGTACTTCAGAGTATGAACTGATGATCTAATTAAAAGATTGGAGGTGTCGCCTTACCGGTATTTCCTCCCTCGATCTAAATTATTTTTTTTACAGTGATCACAAGGATCTGGAATCCTCTTTCCCAGATATTCTTAAATCTGGAAGGCATTTCTGCGCCGCTCGTCTGGGGTGTAGAAAATGTTTGGAGCTAGAGGTTAGGTTAGATGCGTTGCGTGGGTACTCTAGGCTCCTGGCGACCCTATTTGTCTGTGTGACCCTATTTGTCTGTGTGATCCACTTTTGGGATCATTAGGTTGGGGGTGCCGTTTGTAACAGCACAAGTGCGAGCTCAGCTTCCAAGCTACAATAAATGATATTAGGAACTAGAACTAAATGTACCACAGGACAAGGTTATCGTAGAAACCGCATACCATCATTTGATATATCAACAACCATCCCGAAAATCGCAAAACCCATTTCTAAATATTACTATGAAGTTACTGCGTTATCTAATTTCACTCACGGAAGTAATGTACCGGTACTCATCTGAAACGCTACAAAACTCTAGTTTTAAAAGTACTATTCATAACAAGAGAGTGCACTCTTTTGAGTCTCAAACAGTAGGAATGGTGGATTCTTACAAACTCAAGAAGATAGTCTCATTATCTCTATCTTATGTACAAAATATTAAAAATAAATCTTCTCAGTAAGTCGATAGAACGTACGAAAAAAAAAAGTTATGATACACTGGAAACTTTATACAAAGTGGTAATATAATGCACCGACAAACTTTAAGAGATAACAGCACATAAAAATAAGGTAAAAATTAATTTAAAAAACTTTTTAATACTTTTCTTAAACAATTCGTAGTAAAAAGTAAAAAAAATAATTTTGTTTATGGCTAGTATTTATTGGTAATATTAAAATGTGCATTTATAGTATATAAATGTAAGAAAGTAATAATAAATATAAATATAATAAATATAAAATATTGTATTGTATTGTGCTGTTCAAATTTTCATCATTGTATGACGTCGGGAAACGAGCTAATATGACGTTGAAGGATTTGAGGACACCACGAACCATTTTGAACTAAGGAAAAGAATGTAAAAAGCTCTGATCATCAGAGTGGAAATTCCTCCGTGTTTTGGAGCTACAGGTTGCTGAAAGATATACTTTACAGCTTCAAATTTCCTAATATAATTAATTGGAGAGCTGATGCGGCAAGTTATCATCAAAGACTTCAAGCCTCATCTATTAAAAATGCATATTCGAACACTGAGTGCGCAAGGGTTTCCCCAAATGAAGTGAGGTTCTCAGAACTCTTCTGAAGTAAAGGTGAGTCAAAATGACTTCCCAGCAGGTAACAATAATTCGTTTGCGACTTTTCTTCAGATAATATCTTCAAATCAGCTATTTCCTTTGAGAAATCCCTTGCGCACCCAATGCAAAATTTCGAAATAAGCAAATTTAAATGGAACAATTTTTAAGTCTTTGACGATAGCATGCCGCACCAATTCTACCATCATTTGTATTGGATATTTGGACCTCTTCAGTTCATTTGCATGTACCTCCGAAATGTAGGTGCATTACGTTACCACCCTGTATACAGCATCAAGAAACAAATGGACGCCGCTTATGCTCAGCATCGAATGCCCTTTCGAAAAAATACGTAAAATATATGTAAATTAAAAGCGCGGTGAAAGATTTACTTGTATGGAAGAAAGGCATTTCTATTAATGATTTATCATTTTAGTAATTATATTTCTGCTTTTTCTGACGGCTTCCATTATTTTGATTCCTGTATCTATTATCAATGTACAGTATGGTGCATGAAAATGTCCGTATTTTTTAAACAATGCTTAGATAACACAGCACACTTTGGCTGAACCTATTCTACTCACTAATAATAATAATAATAATAATAATAATAATAATAATAATAATAATAATAATAATAGTAATAATAATACTCTTTATTACAAGTAAAGCTATGGGAGTAATATTCTAGTCAATCAGCATCCCCTTAGTTCTTCATATCACTTCCAGCACTATTTAGCAGTAACTGAGTCAAGTACCTCCGTATATTTAAAAGTAAGAAACACGTGCCATGCCTGTCTTTGTAGCGATATTAAGTTATTCCTGAGTGAAGAAGAAAATAATGTGAACAATTCAAGTAGAACTCAGAAGAATGACATAATACAAAATAACTTCCCAATATTTAAAAATAACTATTGGTAATGTAATAGCAAAGTTAAGTTGAATTGCCAATCTTCATATTTAAAAAAAACAACTAAAATCCCGATCAACTCCGTTCATTAGGTCTCCTTAATTACGTTTGTCGTCTGTCCCTGCCACATCTGAGTTCTTTGTCGCAGTCAATGTTAACTACGTATGCACTTTACTGCAGTAGTAATCAGGTATTACAACCTTCTTGTCTCATCCCGATTGATTCAATTATAACAGCAGCTCAGTGGCAGAGCGTTGGCGTTGTATTCGGACCCTAGCGGGCAAACATCCTGACTGAGGACATTTTGCTCAGTCACACCAAGCAAATGCCGGATGGTACCTTCAACATAAGCCCTGGCTAATACCTTCCTGAATCCTTTCCCCTTCCTAATCCCGGCCAGAGCTATGATGCCTAAAGGGCATCCATAATGAAGCCTGCATAATGAAGAATTCCATACACTGTATGATTTACTCGATATCAAAAGAATGGAATCATTACGCCTAAGATGTAGCTCGGATAGGGGAAAGATAGATGATCATATTCTATCGTGATTGATAATCTGGAGGGATGGAGATCGTTGGAAAGACCTAGAAATAATGGAGGAACAACATTAGAAGGGTTCTGCGAGAGGTAGATGTTCACGATTAAACTTGACCTGATCTTGTCCAGGATAGAATCCAATAGGGAACATTTACTACTGCGGCGATAAACTTGCAAATTTTGTGCACCATAGAGTTAGTTACTTAATAATGGGAGTGGCAGAATCTTTTAAAAGTGGTATAAGCTAATTCAATCCTTTGCTTATGAAAAATCGTAGAGAAATACTTGTTAATATAAAAAGAACAGCAGCGAGTTTCGCTCTGCCCAGTGGTCGCGTGATACTTTACTGACATTAACAGGTTCAAATAATCCTTAGAACACGAATAAAAAGGGACTTCAGGGTGGCCGAGAAGTTTAGCGCACTTGCTTTCCATGCGCGTGGTATCGGGTGCAATTTCCGCCGGGGTCCATTGAACCGAGTGGTCCACAGTCCACTTTAGCAGAAACCATAGGAGCTCACCAGCTTCTTCTGGAGGGTAATAGCAATTGATTCACTCACAAATGAAAAGAGATGTAATAGGCTATAGTGAAGGTGCTCTTCGGATTTTTCTTCAAACATACGCTTAATAATATAAGAAGTTTCCCGATTGACAACAGGTTTCGCTAATCATGACATGCCAGGTTTGATGCTCTGTGGGAACAATAGAGATTCGGTGTCAATGTAAAGCCCTCTTTCTTTGAATGCCACCTCCCTCGGATGCACGGCTACAACAAAATAGTATCTGTTCACCTGGTCCACGGACCTTTGGCTCATACCTGTTTCAGTCCAGAACCAACCATTTTCATACTTGAAGAGTGTATACTGCTGAAATATGTTTTTTCTACTATCAACACATCTCCAGTCCTATAAAAGAAGTTCAAGTACACAATGCCATGTTACAACTAAACGCGAACCTTACCCAGACGATAAAAGTTGTTGAGGTTATACAGAAATGTATTTTAAGAGAGAGAAGCACATGCAAGTTACAATTAAGACAAGAAAGGCAACTGACAGAACGAAAGTATTTCGTGTATGGTGGTGCTCGAGAAGGATTCTTCTTATCTCGTCTGCATGAGGTTCGCGTTGAAATGCAACACGGTATTTTATAGTTAAGCATCATATGGGAGATTTGAGACTTGTTGAAGATAAAAAAAGACTAATCTTTCAGCAATATATGATGCTGTTATAGAATAAGCAAGGAAATATGTATTGCGAGAGTCTAGCAGTTAGTTCTTTATTGAACTTATGTTTTTGGGCCAAACAGGTAGCTAGGATTAAACTGTAACATTTCTGAGGGACGGCATGTGACAGGTTTAGTAGATACGGTGCATACCTAGTCCATAAATATAAGTTAAATAGAAACTAAATGTTAGACCACAGAATAAATTATTGATAGACTCCAGGAATGCCCTTTTCCGCTATATACCAAAAAAAGTCACCTACCTGAAAAGTTGGCTAAGGTCCTTGATCTGTTAAAACTGGTTGGCAGCGTTTCTGCAATGTTCTTCAACCTTTCAATTAGCAAGACAACTGTTACAATGGTGCCTGTTTAACTTAGGGGATATTACATGGGTGGCATCCAACGATTATACCATGATCTATGACCGACAGGTAAGCACAATGTCCCAGGTCCTTCGGAAGTTGTTTTCTTGTTCACTGAAAAATAGCAGCTATAGTTCACATCATCTGATGGCCAAACGAGAAAAATCACCATCTCGGAGCGATCAATTACTTGTTGGTAGATAGTGTCAGACATGTCAACCTAGACAAGTTCGAATGCGGGAGAGTGGTTAATCTGGGAGGAAGGAAATGCGGGAGCTTGCTGAGAACTAAAAGCATACTAAAGAATTACAATACAAACCTTAATCTACAGAACACATCCGTTAAATCTTCTAAACCACAAAATCTCCCACGCATTTTTTAGTTTTTCGCGCATTTTGTGTGAGAATATGCAACGAAATCAAACAACGTTATGTCTCTTGAACAGGGGAAAATAAAGTTTGTAACTGGTACTGTGAAAAATATAATATTACCATCAATATTTTGACCACCAGCCGTCGCAGTCCAATTCTTCATTTATTCTTCTCGGCATTGACTGCACCAACGAAGAACATATCCGTGAACGTCTTCTTATACTCTCCCACACATCTCTCACATCCCTGGGAGCATCAGCTGTTAGTTCTCGCTAGTATTCACAGTCGCGGACCATTTTCCCCCAGATATGCTCAATAGGATTGAGATTCGGTGATTTGGTAGGCCAATCGAGGACGTCAATCTCCGGATGTTCCGCAAACCAAGCTTTTGTAATGCCAGAGGTGTGTAGACTGCTATCATCATGCACATATTTAATTGTTTCCATCTCATCTGCTGGATAAACCGCTCGGATACTTGGTAGCATACAGTCCTGAAGAACTTCCACGTATCGTATTCTTCAGAATCCATTCTAGAGGACACTTCAACGAGTTCACCAACTCCTGCTGCAGTCGTCCACCCACAGAATGCCACACTAATACTGCCACTGCGTGCTCCAGCCACACGGGAGTGTCGAGTACCGTTTGGACGCCAGAGAAAAATCCTCCACCGTCCTCATCAGATGAGAAGACCTTCTCATCTGCGTATACCACTGTTTCCCAAAAGGTATCTTCAACAGGCAGATACTTCAGGCAAAATGCAATATGTGAAGCTCGCCGATCATCTGTGAGCTCAGTTATCTCGCAGTTCTTCTGTTATGAATTCCAGCAGCATGCAGGCGGTTTCTTACAGTGCGAACGCAGACTAGTAAATTTAAATTTCTGGCCATGGATGATGCCGGTAGGAAAGGATTACGGCGATTTAAGTCTAATAAAGCTTAATCTTGTTCCTTAGTGGTCTTTCTCCGCACACCGGGCTTCAGACGTGTTTTCAAACCATTTTCGCCCTCTTCTTCAAAACGATTAATCCAGTAACGGACACAGTCTTCGCTGTATCCAACAACAATAGCTATTTCAGATTTGGGCCACTCCCACATACCAATTATACGACCCCTGGTAACATCTTACGTGTAAGGCATAGTGTTGCAAACACCAAACAACAGTTGCAAGTGACTAGAATCGTTGTTTTGTGCTTTCGTACACAATATTGCTACAAACACGCCACCTTTTGTAAGCAATTATTAACCCTTGATTCTGCCATTAATAGCGTTGGTTCCCTTACACACAGAGGGAAGGCAGTAAATAGTGGGATCTAGGTTCGAGTCTTCAGGTTCAATGTCAGTCAGCTACTTCCTTCCTCTCACTCTTATTAGAGAATACACTACATATTAAAATAGCTAGAAATTCATTTTTATCTATATAACATAGAGTGAAAATGGGAAATATCATCACAGCCAGAACGTAGTCCTATTTGGCAAACTATAGTTATTAATATTATTCCATTTTTAACGAATGCTTTGACGAAAAGAATTTATAATTGTATTTCTAAATGTATGTGGCTTCGTTATTACCATGGAAAAAGTTTATTAATTAATTCATTAGTCAGTGAAACTCAGCAATAGAAACAAAATCATCTAAAGAGTGTAACATCCTATTATTTTCCCTGAATACTGTAGTTCTATCAGCAAAGAGACGATGAAAGAAAGTGAATATTCTGACAGACGAATACAGACAGACACCCATGCCCGCGGCAGTAACACAGTAGATCGTTTTGGATTGGCTTATCGGTTGAGGTCTGTTCGGCAGCGTCTAAAATGAATGTCGTACAGTATTTATTTTATTTACATTCAAAATAACTTTGGTAAGCTTTATTTTGTATACGCCATTTTAGTAACTTTTGATATTGGCCAATAAAGATTATACGAGTGCGATACTTGTTAAAATCCACACGCAACATATATGTTTCATTGAATTCATCATCTAGGAGTCACTGATCTTACACCACACAAATACCAAGGCCACCTATTTTCTTTCGTGTATTAAAAATGATTTGAATCTGTTAATGTGTACAAGGTGGTTCGATATAAGCAGTGTCTGGGTAGAAGAAAATGCGTTGTTATCGGTTTATAATCAAAATGCAGTTTTCTCTACGATTTATCATCAGCAAAATGTTATCTGCAAAATTTCTAAGTGATTCCGCCAGACTCCTCTTCTGTGGGTGTCACCCCCAAATCCTTGAGAGTACCCGCATCTTTAAAACTGTTTCGGTCAAAAATCGAAAGAAACCGTGAAAAACACAACTTACACCCTCCTAATTTTGCCTTCATACCCCCACACTGAAAATCCTGGAGGAAACGTGCTTTTCAGACTTTTTCTCTCTGAAACGTTGCGATGATTGCTCAGGACTACTGGTGAGCCGGGATACAAAACAGGATGAGAAACGCTGCTCAGTTTTACACAAAATCTCAGAGATTCCAAGCTGGACCTAAACGGAATATTCCTGGAATATCCTGTGCTATATGTATAGTTAAGGTATCATCCTGGAAATCTTCAGTCAAGATGACGAGCAGCGTGGCATACCAATTCTGAGACATTAGTCATTATACCACAGGGTCAGGATAGCACGGTTGGACTTTTTAATGCACATACGATTTATACAGGTTTCAACATTTCGGGAACTTTGTGATTTTCCCAGGTGGTTGTAAGTTTGCATTTTTGTCAGTAACCCAGAACCGTACAATTTTATGATTTCTGAACCGTTTACACCTGGGGAATATCATTGAATTTGAATTTAAATTTAAAGCCCTTTATGCAACTTTGGCTCAGGTTGGACTGTTGATTATGGAATTAATTGGTGGAATGAAGAAGTGACAGGAAAAGGAAGAACCCCGAAAGAGACCAGGCACACGTTGTTTGTTCACCACAAATTCCACATGACATGACCAGGGATCGAACCAACAACCCACAACACCAGAGCTACTTCTAAAGTTAAACGATTCCACGCGTGATGGTGATTTGATTTCTGTTTATTTTTCAAGTTCCAGTTCTATATTCGATTTATTATTGGAATTGCTACTATATTATTTGCTCTTTGATTAATTCTCAGTTACTAATTCTGGTTTTTACTAATTTATTAACTTATTTCTGCGTGGCTTAACAAATTAAGAACAAGGTTTTGAAAGGAAGTTAAAAAATCCCTTTCGGTAGGCCTACAGGCTGAGGTAGATCTCGAAGATTTTTTTATTTTCAAAAATTCAAATGTCGCCTTATATGAGAGCTATCGAGAAACTATTTATTGTTCTGTAGATTATTCGTCAAGAGCTGTTCAACGATACCGCACAAGGCTATATATATATATATATATATATATACTCGCTTTGTTTCGCTTGGAGCGCTGCCTTCAGACCCCCGTAGGGGGTTCGCCCCCCCAACTTCAGTGTTTTTGAGAGGATGCGCCACCTTTATCTTAACCAAAATCTCACTGCAGCACTACACCACCATGGTAACCATCTGCACCCTCCCACGGGGGAAAGTGCCCCCAAAAGGAAGGTTTGCCCCATTTATTGTAACCTACTCTTGGTCATACACCTTCAAAGAAAATTTCGTTTCTCTACCTTCAATGATTTGGAAATTGGGTTTTTGGGGCGGTCATTTTGGATCCAAGTTGACGACTTTTTGAAAGTTTTCTTATATTGTCGTGACATACTTGTGATGGTACAACTTCAAGTAAAATTTCATTTATCCAGCTCAAACGGTGTGCAAAATGGTTTTTTTTCTGCGGTCATTTTGGATTCAAGATGGCGACTTTTCCCTAATGTTGTAATTTTTCCGTAAACTACTCGTCATAATGCACCTTTATGCCAAATTTCGTATCTCTAGCTCAAATGGTGTGGAAAATCTTTTTATAGGTCCGCCATTTTTGGATCCAAGATGGCGTCTTTGGATACATCATGTAATATTTTAGTAACATACAAATGATAATGTATAGTGTTACCAAATTTGATATTTCTAACTGCAGCCGTTTAGGCTGTGTATTCTATACAACAATGGGTTCAGCGGCCATTTTGAATCCCAGATGGCGACTTTTTCAACATTTCGTAATATTTTCCTGAACTACTAGTGGCAATACACCTTTATGTCAAATTTCGTATCTCTAGTTCAAACGATATGGAAAATAGATTTCTTACTTCCGCCATTTTGGATCC